>JAYXIM010035010.1:0-17384 GCA_037575425.1 Anastrepha fraterculus | reverse complement strand
TTAATTGGTTTATTGGATGGTAGACCTTCTTCAAATAGTATCTACAATATTAGCTTAATAGTAAATATTTGTGTTCTTTGATTATTCCAATTATATGCAAACTTTTTCATAATTTCATACCGTGGCCGTACTCATTCGCACGAGAAGTAATTTTCGAAACAGCTGCTTCACAGCAACGCCTGAAACACTTACTAGTTGGCTAAGTTCCGGGCGTTCTGCGCGTTTCGTACCTCGCATGTGTAAGTGTTTTCATGTAGTTGCTCTAATTTATCTTCTGAGGCATAAGCGGCGTGTTTTACAAAGTCTGAAAGAACTGCTATGGGGTTCTATATTAGTAGTTTACACAAGGATGTCGCGTTCTGACAGAGTTTAAACAGTAATGCCCGACGAATATAAGAATATGAAACCGGTATCGATCTGATTTTCAAAATTGCATTTTAATGAAGCAAACTTTTTTTGCAGACTTTTGCGTAATTTAGCACTTTTGGCCTTCCAGTATAGGAATGCGTGTTTTCTTGATTTTCCTATAGGGCTTTTAGTTCCATAAACAAATAAAATTTGACAACTTTTGGCCTTTAACCCTGCCAAAGGCACTCAATTTTCACGTTCGCAAATAATGAACAAAAGGTGGCACTGCAACCTACTTCAAGCCTTGTTATTGCAACCAGATTCACAGTTCGTTTGTTTGCCACATTATGCCAGCCAAAAGCAAGACCTATTCACATCCAGTCCATTGAAAAGCGTACGTCGGCAGAATTATCAGCAGCACATAAATCGCATTTGAAAGCTACAACAGCAGTTACAGTTTCAGTTCTTATTATTTCTGCCAAACTTCCAAAATACATTTTGTGCTTGTTATCTTCTACACCAACTTTATACCCCTGTGCATTACAACACCAGGGCGTTATAATATTGTTCGCTTAACGGGTGCTTGTAATAGTTCAATAGTTCAATGGAAGGAGGATACTTGGGATAACTTAAATGACTGACTAAGCCATGTCTCTCTTTCCGCTCGCGCAATCGCTAAATTGAGAGAGAAGAAATGATTTGAAAAATGGCACTGCCTACTTTTTGGAACATACTACTACTTTTGCGATCATAAAGATCCAGCTATGTATGATAGTAAATTTTCTGAGTCCAGAAAGTCCATGATTCAGCAGAAAGGCTAATTTATTAGTTGACAGATCGGCTCTTTTAAATCAAAAGGTGCTTGTGATTTATACAAATTTATTACGTAATTTCAGTGAAGGATAAAGTAAGTCATTTCTTAAGAGAATAATTGAGAGGAACAGAAGCAAAATTTTTGGTCTTCGGAAGGAAAACTATACGATCGGATGCGATAATTCAGTGAGGAAATAGTCCAATGTTCGGAAATGTCTAAAAAAATTATGAGGCTCGGTTGTGTGAAGATTAGAATCTGCTTAGGATATATCCGAAAGGCTAGTTAGAAAGGAGTGGATTAAAATGTAAAATGGATTAAAAATCCAAACAAACAAAAATTCAAACTAGAAGTAATTTCTATGAGACGGCAGTAACAACAGTTTCATTAGAGCAGAAATGGTTGGAAAGTCTTCTAAGAGCATTGCAAACAACCTTATGATAAGCTTTGAATATTTAAGACCAGCACAGAGTGAGGTTTGTCACTGAAAATCACATTTAGAATCATCGCTATGCTCCTTAGTTGAAAGAGGAGTCCCTGCAGTAGCGAAATAGGTGCAGAAACGCCTAAAGGTACAAGCTCATCTGATAAGATGATGACTATAAGATAAGATGGCGCAAAATTAATATTCCAACTTTGTTTTTGAATAAATTTTTTATTTGACTTTGATTGATAAACATACGACGTTATTAAAAAAATACAAATCTTCCGACAGGGTGATTAGTTCTGCGCCACCTTATATGTCTCAATGATGATTACAGCAGGCAGGCTGAAGCCAAAATTTAAGCGTGAATTGAGGTGTTGTCTCAATACGAAATTATGTTACACAACTTGGTTTTTCTAACAATTGATCTCTGATCGATGCACCAAGCCGTGGCGGAATAGTGGCCTCAAGATAAGAATTCAATGACGAAACTTTTTCTATCCAAATAGAGTTAGGTATCACTTAAAAGATAGAATTTTAGACTAATCAAAAGTTTTTAACAAAATAAGAAAAAAAATTTTCAGCAAACAAATATTTTAAATTTTCTTTTAATTTCAGCATCATAAAACAAATCAAAAACCTCGAAATTTCAAAAAAAAAAAAATTCACCGAAAGAATTATTCTAACTTTTTTTACATTTTTCATTGCGAAATAGAGAAAAAATCATATAGAAAACTTTTATTTTGCTTTTTTCAGGCCACTAATTATTTGACTTAAAATTTAAAGAAGGAAAACAAAATAAAATAATTTTTTTAAACCCTTATATTTCCACACCCCTTTTGTACAATTTAGATTAACGTAGATCAGGGTATATTCACCAGGTTTCATGAGGTTTACGTGGCCGGTAGCCTTTTGTCGGAGAAAACTCTAGTCATTCCGGCTCGCAGAATCAGCTACGCCATAAAGGATATCCATTTAAAAATTCGGTAACTGATAAATCAACACAAGTGGAGGTAATGCGTTGAGCAAATCAAGGCCTGTAACTTCATCTCTGGTATGAGCAAGCTGAGTGACAGAGTGGCAAAAGCATTTGGTGATTGTATTTCATTGGACTCGATGTTGAAAATATGGGTCCAACGGGAGTAGCTTACGTTATTAGCATATTCAATCTATCCATAGATACTCCCACTGCAAAACACTGTGAATCCCGCCTAGCAAGGCCAGTTATATTTCTGCTTTCGCCAGTAGTGAAGACTGTTGCTTGCGATACAGTTAGCCATTCCACGCTACTAGTTGACATTGAAAAATCCACTCTACTGCCGGGGCTGAATAGTTCGCAAGTTAGTTGAGTGGTCGACACTCGTCAAAAGCATTTCTAGATCAAACTTCAAAAAAAAAGGAGGATAAAACGAAGGTGGTGTACTTTCTTTCTTGCTTTCAACTTTTATATCTCTAAGCTTCCTCAACTACCAGAGTTTCTTTGCAGAGTTCTCTTGACTTCATATACTGACGATTGCTTTAGATTGGCGTCCGTTAATGATATATTTAGCTTGTGTTCAAAAGTGAACGGCTATTTCTCAAGATTTTCTCTCTTTTTCACTTAAAGAAATCTCCAACTTTCCTCCAACAAATCCTGGGCGACCCTAAATACCACCTGGACGAAAAATGTTCAACGGCAACTAAAGGTCGAAATCGATGGCAAACCAATACTGACTGTCAATAATTCCAAGTTACTTTTGGTTACCTTCGACAATTTGATCTCCTTCTCGGCGCGTGATTGCCACTAAAGTCTAAAACCACAACAAGGCCTGCAGGTCGCTAGCAGGTAGCATTTCAGGCAAAAACAAAAAAAGGTGACATTTAAGGAAATTGGTTCTAAATTATGCAGCGCCCATCTGGTCGCCTGGAACTAGGGATATGCAGTGGACGAAGCTGTGAACCTACCAAAATGCCACTGATGCCTCCCTGCAACATCTCCATAGGGGTGCTACTTTGGTCGCAGTTAAGAAGCATAGTATGATTCTCAGCAAGCAATTCCTGTTGGGATGTTATGACGAAATTCAGAACCTAATACGACATAAACCGGACCCCGAAGTATACAGACAGGCCATAAATGGCATTCATCGGAAGTCCCTTACCACCTTCCTTAACTTCCGCCCCCGAATGCCGCCATTCAACTCCAACCACCATCTAGCGCACGAAGAGCTTCTTCAACAGTCTCGTTAGACTCGCTTCATCCCAGCTGCTTTCAGGACATTGAACCAGCACCGGTCTGGACTTACTCAGCTTATGTATGGGCACTCCGCAAGACATTAACCACCTATTTTCTCACTCAACTAACACCTCTCTCCCTTTGGACCATCGAAATATCATGTTTTTGGGGCTAACTATTAGATGAGTTAGACGATGATGGCCGGTGACTTCCCGTATCGGGCAGGGCTCGAAAAACTGTATTTAGGCGGGCACACTTTAATTAAAGAACTCGCGTTAATCCGATATTAATAACTGAGATATCTTGGAGAAGTTTAGTATTGATGGAGTCTCTATATAAAGACCATTTTTAAAATCTGACAATGTTGCAGGTTACATTTCAACAAGCAGTAAGTGAAAATTGATAGGTATAGGAGTGAAAGTAAGGCGATTCTGACAAAATTTTGGTAAACATGCACCTGGTATAAAGTTCGGCTACCCTCGAAAATAAACACTTCTTTACTTTTTCTTTTTCGCTGCTGTTACTCGCAAAATTTTAACGCTGGATGTTGGCAAACAAACAGACAAATAGCAACAGCAACAACAACAACAGCAGTAATAGCATTTGGCGCACGACTGTGTGGTGTATTGAATTAAATGTTACGTATACGCCACCTGTTTCTGACGAAGTGGCTGCCAAATGGTAAAGTGTGCTGAGCTGGCTGTAACTGCCACATCGACTCCTTGTTGCTGGCTTTGCTTGGCTAGCTGTTTGAATTACTCGTATTTGGCTGTTTGATGCTATTTAAAAGACGCACGCAGCGCGGCAACAGCAGCAGCAGCAGCATCAGCAGTTCCAAATGTGCTAATGGAATGTGGGTAGGCAGCGATTTTTTTGGCAAACAAAAAGGGTGCGAAGTGCTGCTGGCAATACAGGTTGGCACACAAGCGGTGTAAATGTAAAGAAGCTTAGAGCAGTTGCGTGCGTGTGAAAGTAAAAAAATAAGTGCGCATATACATTTCCTTCGAAGAAAGTGGCTGGGATGGTGCCAAAGAGACGGTCGTACAGCGGAAGTGTATACGATTGGATACATATAATACATATAAGAAATTCAAAGGTATTTGCTGCTACAGAAGCCGGGGAGTTGTGCAGAAGAGCTCTAAGCATGAAGCTAATTTGTTGTCTCGGCTTGTCCATATCAGAGTGCTTCTATTTGTGATGGTTGTTGCTTTATTTTGTTTTGGTTCATATGTACGTGAGGGCGTCGCTCTTCATCGAAAGTGGTACAGTTGTTGTTGGCGCGTGCTTGGTGCTGACAACGAGTGTTTCGAACGACCGAAGGACCAAATTGGCGTAAAATACATCTCCACATACATACACACACACACACACACATTGAATCAACGCTTCCGAGCACATAGTACAGTTATTTTGACAAACAAGCGAAATGATATAGAAAACAGGGAATGTTACTTGGAATTTTTAATTAACAAAACCCGAGTGCGTTTAAATTGTGTTAAGCATGAACTGTTGCCAAAAACAATAACAATAACCACAACAACAAGGAATCTGCACGGGATGCAGTTATATTACCAAAAATTAAATAAATTACCGCAATATGTTGAGTGAGATACACTTTTGGTGGGAATTTCGTTTCAATTTAGTCAATTTACACATTTAAATATGATTTATATAGTAACACTCGCATGTCAGTGTACTTATTGAAGCATCCTCAGTGAAATAAGGAATGTAAATAACCTGCGGAAGTGGAAAGTTACGCAAAATGTCCCCGGGGAAACAACATAAATGCTTCCTGTTGTAGATTCTAAGGCGTTTGCGCGCGAATTCAATAGAAACCAGCAGAGTGTAATTAACGAAATACGAGTACCACGAATCATATGTAGGAATTTACGCAGTAAAAAAGCTCAGTGTCACGTTTAGTCACGTTCAGTGCTTAAGCTGGTATTCTGTAATTCATGCCCGTCTCAACTCACTAAATTTAAGATTTTATGTTAGGACCTATTTTTGCGATTTGAGGCGATGCGGGTGCTCAGGAAGTTACAGCCAAAATTGGTGATGAAAACAGTCAGAGACACTCATTTCATAGGGTTCATCAGTTAGAGATGTACACAAGGCCTTCCAGCAAATAAACGAATTAAATTAAATATAAAAAAATTAATTAAATAATTGAACTATTTTTGAAGTGAAACTTCTTTAGCGGCGGTCTGATATTTGAGTGAGAATGGAGAGTGAATTGGAAAAAATTTAACGTTTAGAGATTTCGTTACGCGAGAGAGAAAAAAAGATACAACGTAGAGAGAAGGAGAAAGAGAGCTATACATTTTATATACCTAAGACATAGGCTCAAGAGAGAAAAGAGAAGGAGAGCTATGCATCATAATGTTACGCGACAGAGAAAAAATCGGAAAAAAAGTTGCTGGTCATGTTGGAGCGCATAATAACAGCAACAAAACGATTAACGCTAAACGATGACATTTACCATGAGTTTGTGCTTGTGCGACGACCATTCACAAGTCTCAGGGAAGCACGTATTCTGAAGTTGTTTACAAATATGATAAAAAACATTCGCAATCATTAGTTTACGTTGCTTTATCACGAGTCACTTGTATTGAAGGCTTGTGGATTATAACGAATGGGAATGATTTTAGATTCTACCATGGGCGACGAGCATCAGTCAGTATGTCTCATTTACAAGATGAACTCCGGAGACTACCGTTAAATAGACTGTAAGCTATGGATAAACAATTAATCGATTTCATGACTCAGAGAAGAGGGCTATCTGTATATACTCTTAATTGTCAGAGCCTACAAGCACATTTCGCAGATTTAACAGACTCTGTCATCCGCAAATCGAGTATAGTATCGTTGTCCGAAACTTGGTTAAACGATAACGAGGATATTAGTATACCAAATTTCAATTGCGTCATCAAATATAAGCGACTAAATGTTAGAGCTGGCGATGTGGCAATCTACCACAATCAAGATGATAGCGTAAATATCGTCACACTCAGTCATATTCATCAACAGTCACACCAGTTGGCGATGTTTGCATTGCAGAATGTCAAACGCTGAATAGAAACACTATTGTCATAGCCGCCATCTATATCTCACCGAACCAAAATCTTGATGACATAATATATTTCATTCACCGCTCACTACTGGTTTACAGCCACGCAGGTGCAAATGCACTTGGAAGAGGCGAAGACAAAATTCCATTGATTCTCGGGGGAGATTTCAACGTAAATTTCGGATCCAATGATTCTTTGCCGTTGATTCAATTTCTTCGAGAAACATTCGGTTTGCAGATAAACAATAACCCTAACGAATCAACAACAAAATCGGGAACTACACTAGATGCAATTTTTGCACGTTATCTAGAAAATATTGAATCACATACATATATTTCATATTTCAGCTATCACAAACCAATTATATCAGTATTACCAATTGAACCACCAACAGATGATAGCATAATGCATATACAGTTAATAAAATCGAATTTTGGGTACACAAATTTTATACTCTTGTATTTCTTTTGAAATTATCCCTGTCTCCTTCTCTTCCTCGCTCGCTCTTTCTCTCTCTCTCTCTCTCTCTCTCTTATCCACACTTATTCACACACAGAAGTTTCACTTCTTCCACGTGTACGATGCTGCACATGATTTTTTTTTGTTGGAAATATTTTAATAGCGTAGTTTATCATCATTATTATAGCATTACAGTTCAGTGTGACCATTGCTTCCGTTACAATTTGATCCGACGTTACTCGGTCTTCTGCTTGTCTTTTGACATCAGCTGTGTCCATAGTCTGTCTTCTTCTATGTCTCTTCTCAATCTTTTTCTGGGCCGACCGCTTTTTCTATCGCCATGTGGATTTGTTTCGAAAACCTTTTTTCCAGTTCTATCATTTCTCTTTCTCAGAATATGACCATACCATCGAATTTTTTGCGCTTCAACGTATCTGATAACATTTGCACCTCTGAGTAATGGGTCTAACTCATCATTCTACTGAATGCGGTAGGTATCATCTCGTAGTATTTGCTGGTAGTATCTTTCTGATAATCGTACTTTTGAAGTAGATTAATTGATCGGTATCATTTGATTTCGGCACCCAGACTTCGCAAGTGTATGTAGAGTGTAGGTTTTATGACGGCTTTACATATTCGAAGCTTCAGTTTTCTAGAAAGAAGTCTCGACTTCATCTGTTTTGTATGCGCGAAGTAAAATTTATTTGCAATTCGTGTCTTGTCTTGTATGACAATTGATGTATGGAAGCTTCTTAACCTAAATGCGAGTCGTTTTAAGAATGTACTTTTTACCGTCTGTAAAGTCTGTGACTTGGGTGTCCTTTTTTTTGATGGGTGAGGTAGGGTTCAAAATGCACTTTGCGTTTACAGCGTCCGCCTTCAACTGCGTCGAATGGTGTATCCACTAAGATAGTCCCTCCTCCTTTTTTGGGGAGACTCCCTTCACGGTTACTTCGGAAGGGCCCAGAACGGCGTCAATGAAATGGACCAATGCTATCACCCACGTTAGATGCAGTGTGGTGCTTCCCGAGGCTCAATTGAAGTCAAACTCTGAAAAAGAGCCCGCAAACACTTTCACATTTTCACGAACGGCTCCAAGACCGAGCATGGTTTTGGCTCTGGTGTTTACGTGGGGTTCAGCGGGACAAAACTACACTTTGCTCTTGGAATGCACGCACCTGTGTTTCAAGCGAAAGTTTATGCTATGCAAGAAGCAATGAATTTTGTTGTAGAAAACAGATGGAGAAATATGTAGATATGTATGTGTTTGTAGCGACAACAAATCTGCGCTCAAGACCTCAGATAGCCCCCAACCACTTCAAGGGTAGTTGAGTCCTGCAAATCCAGGCTGAACTATGTTGGTAGACATAATATCCTGATGCTAACATGGGTCCCGAGACACGTAGGTATCGCTGGTAACGATATCTCTGACTCATTAGTTAAGATGGGCTCTGAGGCCAACTTCTATGGCCTGGAGACTGTTCTGCCGCTCTCTTCTGCAGCCACCAAAGCCACGGTTGGTAAACGGCTTACTTTGAGCCAGCAGCGAGCTCTGCAGGCTGAGAGAGGCCGCTGATGGACATAACTGATGTTGCCTGTCATGTCTGATCGACTGTCGCAGATCCTCCTGCCATTAAGCAAAAAGAAACAATAAGCAGCTGGTTGGACTGATGCCGGGTCTCTTTTTATGGGCGAAGTACATGGAAAAGGTAGGTATCTCAAACAATGCACTCTGCTTAGCATCTGGAGAGGAGGATAAGAAGGCGGACCACTTTCTCTGAGTGTGATTGGCCTTAGCTCGAATCAGGTTTGAGCCTTTGGCACTGATGTGTTAAAAAGCAGCTACCTTGGCTCCTTGATACCACAGGATCTACTCCGATTTCTTCGGAGATCGGGTAGATTTAAATAAAATTAAAAAGGAAGCCCTAGTGTTGTACCTGCTAGTCTGTCTCGACAAGAAACAAGCAAAAAATCACCCAAGTCTGGGTCCACCATAGTTGTAACCAGCTTCATGATATAGGCTCGTTTTCTAATGTCTCAGCACTGTCCCACCAGTGGTATGAAGGGCATGCTCCATAGCAAGCGTCCCAGGACTGATCCCTGAGGAGCACCACCACTGACTTTGTATGTCCTTGGACTGTCATCCGTATGATATTGCAAGATTCTATCCCTAAAGTAATTTCGTATTATGCTTATTAGATATCCAGGGACTTGGAGATTTCTTAAGGACTTGGAAAAGTCATCAATCGACTAATATTACAGTACCTATCTCTTGCCCTTCATGTACTCATGAGACACAACTCCTGCTGGACATGCCAAAGCAATCATGGTAACATGTCGTACAGTCACTACGTCCAATTAGTCTCTTAGGCTGTGTGCGAGTTCGCCTAATGTTTGGTTCCAAAAGTAATATTTCAGCTGTTCAAGTAATAAGCGGCAAAAGTTGTGGGCTTTAAAAAAGGAGGGAATGGAGGAAAAAGTTAGACAACCTGTAGCGCGCGAAATAAAGGATGAACCGCTGAGGCTATAGCAAGACGGCTGCATTAACGAAAGGCGCGGCAGATGGACGGCTAGCCTTTTAAAAGAAGTCGCCACATGGAACAGAAGCAACTTAGGTGAAGTAAATTTTTATACAATACAACCCAAATACTTTCGGGGCACGGGTGTTTCAAGAAATATCTGTTGAAAATAGGGAAATGCGAACAGCCTACATCCATATACGGGGATGCCGCCAAAGATGACGCTGAAACACATTATTCCATTGCATTCGTTGGAAAGAAGAACGTCGAACGTTGGAAAACGCACTCGGTTACATAACTCCTGAAAATGTAATCGACGGGATGCTAAGTAGCGAGGAAGCGTGGGAGATCATCAATCGTGTTGCAGAAAGAATTCTCCGGATAAAAAGTGGGACCTGGATGTAGGCACCTTTGGTATGAGGAAGATGGAATGACACTCTACAGTAATGCGAAAGCGGGTCTAAAGTGGGCATTGGTTCCCAGACATTCCATTGCTTCAACGGTAGCTTTGATGATGCATTAGGAATTTTCCACCCCCTTACCCGTCAAAAAAATCATAATCTGGGTGATAATTTCATGGCATTTATTTTTTGAATATCATATCCGTACTATGCCCGCCGTGGCTACGAAATATATGGTCCATTGGATCAATCCAGTTTTTGACTACTTTGGTCGTACGGCGTAAATGTTGGCTTGAATATTGCAATAAATCGATTGTTAAGGGCGTGGTATTGCAAGTTGCGCCGTCTTCCTTGTACCAAAGTGCATCTTCTTGGGGAACCAAAATTCAATTCAGCTCGATAACGCTCGATATCCAGCGCAGCGACAGCTTCTTTCTCATTTCGAAGGAAATAAAGGCCGATGATGCCGCCAATGCTCTATGAACTTCTCGAACAGATTTGTTTTTTTTAGTAAATTTTCACAACTTGGCAACATTGTTCTGGTGTTAAATGATTCATGATGGCATGCCAAACCTAACTGAATAGAAACAGTTTGCCATTCTCAGCTGTCAAACCATATTATCAATGTCGATAGATCAACAGCATACGGATATTCGGTTATTTCGCTATGCTTCTGTTCGACTACTAACTTGCAGCTAAAAAGTTAATCTCGAAACACTTGGCTGACTCATTGCAGAGAAGTGACCGTTGCCTATGCAGTTTTGGTATGAACCAACTAAAAAGAAGTATGAAATAAGCTAAGACTAAAAAAAAATAAAAAATCACTTTTTGTGAATGAATATTTAACAAATCTGTTGTTCAAATGGAATTCTAGATTTCCGAGTGCACAATGATTTCAGAAATCTAAACTCAAATTTAAAACCTCTTGAAAATATTTTTTTTTCTGCAAAAATGGGTACTACGTACTTCACTAAGTGGCCAGAATTTTTCTGCGGGTATTCCTAGAAAATAACCAGATATCGAGTAATAAAACACTATGTTCCAGAAAAAATTGCCCCACTTCTTTTTCACATTTTTTTTTATCAAATAAGAAGCGCCACTTGCTTCCTCCATACTTTTCTTTTTGTGACCTACTAAAAGTTCGCTGGCAAAATAGAGTTTTGAGCCACCTCCGAAAAAAAACTTGTACTTTCCTTTTGTGTTTCATACCCACGGTTTCGAACTAGTACTAACGACTAACGTGCAGGTATTAAAAATTCAGTTCGGACCTTTATTTGCTGAGCTATGCCTGGGCGCCGCAAAGCACATATAGCTGATGATCGCATCATTTACGATAGTTGCCCTCAGCAACGTACAAAGACAGACACAGTGAGCCCTCAATAAGCCGTGCATCAAATATTGTGGCTTTTGAACCAAGTAGCTAAGGTTTAATAATACTCGGGGTTATAATAAAGTTTTATCGTGCTTGGAAACTGGAGTAATTTTTTGCAAGGCAATTTCGAAACCTTGTTTTTTGCCGAACGGAGGACTAGCTTCACACATTTCTCTTAATATCTTTATCACTTACATTTGGATCTGTAAAGTATAATACTAGGAGACACGATTTTGTTTTGAATAAATTTTTTACTAACTAAAAAAAGCACTAAATAATTCTGAGTGATTGAAATCTTTATTGTGATCTTTAGCTACACCATTTCTTATTTCTTTGGCTACTGCATCTGTCTAACCATTTGCAAAAATTACAGGTCTTCCGATAGGGTGATTAATTTGGCGCCTCCTTATATATCGATATCCATGTCTCAAGGGGAGAATCTTTGTTTTGTTCCATAGTTCATTGCTCTCAAGTACCCCGCTCCAGAGCTTACGCATCAGACCTCAGCTCCTACCAACCTAAAGTACCTCCAAAATATCAGTAAATTAAAGCTCACTTTCCGAAAAGTATAATCGCTCACGCAGTTCACGCGAGAGTAAAAAAATCAAATTTGTTTAGTTGAATTCATCAACATTTTCTAATTACAGAAGTCGTTCTGCCCCAAAGTTCGGTTGAATGTACACATCCGCATGCTCGAAAATCCTCCACAATTTCTAAAAATGAAGCATTACCTTTATTCTTTGAAATAAAAGGGGGAAAAAAGAACAAAAACAAAATGAATATTAAATTAAATAGTCCGCGCCAGATTTAATGACGCATTTATTTTACTAACCCACTTTCATGATGTGCCATCCGATCACCCCACTGCACACAAAACTCCACTCCATCCAAGCCTTCTCTGCTGCTCTGCCAGCTTGTTTAGGATGTAATTTGTACCCTAATAATTTCCGTCGGTTGTTGCCACAAGCTGAAACATTGTCTATCGCCATTATGCCGCTTGGGACTGTTTGCTGCTTTGTGCCGCTGCTGCCTTTCTGCCGCGCCTTTGTTTTATTCCATTTTCCATGAATTAAAAATTTAATGAATACACAAAATGGAATGCTAGAGCGGATGACTGTGTGCAAATATAAACATTAAACTCAAAAATAAATACGAAATAATTGCATGTAGTATTTGTTTGTTCCTACCATTAATGTTGTTGTTGTTGCTGCTTTTATTATTGTTATTGTACGCGTATGTCCCTCTATGCATGCGTATGCTCATTTTGGTATTTGGCATTTTCGGTCTTTGGTTGTCGTTGGCGTTTATGTCTTTCTTCATTTCTGTGGAATTTCATAAGCGGCGCTTTGGAATTTTCGCCTGGGATTTTACGGACGTGCGCGTAATGCTAAATGCTTCCTATGCGTGGGTGGTGTGAGTGAGTTAGTGTGACGATGTGCAATTTAAAGTAACAACATTGCCCATGTTAAATGCTCAACCCAAGCCCTTTAGGACTTTTCTTTCTTTTTCTTACTTCCAAGAAACGATTAAACTACCAAAGCTTCACCGCACACGCCGCACAGTGGGCGGATGGCGGCTAAACATAGTTTTTGGAAAGTTAGAAGCCTTACCTTTTAGTGAACGCCATCTTTAGTACAATTCCTAGATTTATGAAATCTAAAAGGATTTTTCTCTAAATGTTTGAAGCCCGCTTTCAAATTCTTCCAAGCTTTCAGAAATGGCCAATAATGGAACCGAAAAAATTATTAAAAATAGGTGCTCGAACAAAAATTTAAGTTTTTTGCAGCACGTACTTTTCTGCCAAACTTACAGCCGCATTCTCTATTGCGAAGGATCGATACGAGTAACTATTGTTTGACAGCTGAGAAACTGTGTTCACATTTCTGTTCAATAAGGTGTGACAAGTGAAAATTGTGAAAACTTACTTTGAAAAAAAAAAACAAAGCAAATCTGTTCACGAAATTCATAGAGTACTGGCAACATCATCCGTCCTTATTTATTTCGAAATGAGGATGCAGTTGTTGTTACGGTAAATGGCGAGGGCTATCGAACCTTGTTGACTGAATTTTTGCTTCCACAAATTCATCAGCTAAACATCGACGACATTTGGTTCCAACCAGATGACGCAACTTGCCACATAGCGCGCTAAATAATCTTTTTATTTAAATACTCAAGCCACCATTGGCGCCACACGGCCAGATTTATTGGAAAAAGTAGTCAAAATTTGGACTGATCGAATGGACCATGTAACTGGTCTAGGTCATGATGTTATTGGTAGTATTGTAGGTGTAATTATTCCGAGTACCGCTCCACTTGGGAACGCTGCGGTAGCATCAGTAGCGTACGGTCGATGGACTTCTCTGCTGTGGCCAATGTTGAGTGATGGAATGGACCGCCACTGGCTGTGCTAAAATTTCTTTGGCTGTCAGCTATCTTCCTTTAAGGTCAGCTTAAATCTATGGATAAAAACGTACAAAGAATTTCACATTCGTGTTTCTATTTACATACATAGGGGAGGCTAGTCTCCGTTCGAGACTCTTGGTTATTTATTAGAAGGGCCCCAAGCCTAATAGATTCTCGGCACGGGTCGCATCACACCTTAATCCAGCCCGTCACCCCGACCACGTTAAAAGTACTTTGAGTAGTGCTGTACTATTGAGGAGTATCGAACCCTACCTATAGTACCCTTAACTTAGCTAAGTACCTCCTGAAAATAGGAAAACTGTGGTACATATTACCAGCTGGCACCCTCGGGGAGGGTTCAGTGGAGGATTTTCGCCAGCCTTCACGATATTAAAAAATGAGAAATTCGTAAGCGAAAGTAATAGCTATTACCGAGCTCGTACAGCTCGTACCGGGGTCATTTTCAATTTTTTTCATTCAATCCCACTTTGTTATAAAGGGCTTTGCAATAACTGGTGTTATCGGTGCATGGATTGCGCTATCGAGAGATTATTAACGATTTTTTATGGCCGGCATTGGATGGTATTGATCTAGACGACGTTTATTTTCAACAAGACGGCGCTACGTGCCACACAAGCAACGAAACCATTGATCTTTGACGGGAAAAGTTTCCAGACCGTTTTATCTCTCGAAGAGTTGATCACAATTGGCCACCCAGATCTTGTGATTTAACATCATTGTGACTTTTTTCTTTGAGGCCACGTGAGAGAGAAGGTCTACGCCAACAGCCCAGAGTCGATTCAAGACCTCAAAGATGGAATCCGCAAGGCTATCGAGGACATAGGACAGCCACTTTGCAATTCGGTTATGGAAAATTTCATGAAAAGGATATTGACCCTGTAAGCGTGGTCGAGGTGGCCATTTGCCTGATGTTATTTCCCACCATTAATGGCATACCTTCCTCTTTATAATGAAATAAACATCCGATCATTTATATTAAAAAATGGCATTTTTCTTTAAGTATCAAAATAACACCTCTGTTTGGAAAACCCTATATTATATTTTTTTTGAACAGTCTTCCATTTCAAATATAACACAACGATAGCAAAATTGTTTTCTTTTTAATTTGACATTACCGCTCGATGTTTTGGCTACTACTCTGGCAAAACTTCCCAAGACTGGTATTGTCCGCTTCACCAGAAGGACGAAGCTTGGTGTTATGTTACCTGACCAACTGTCGCAGATCGTCCTGTCTTTGAGCAGAAGAGAGTTTTAGGGCCACTTTCTATGGGAGAAACACATGGAAAAGGTAGGTATCTCAGACTCTGCCCAGCATCTGAAGAGTAGGATGAGACGGCGAACCACTTTTGGGCGTCTGCCCCGCTTTCACTGGAATCAGGCTTGAGGTTTTTGGCACTGATGTGTTAAGAAGCGACTATGTTGGCTCCTTGGCATCACAAGATCTACTAAGGTTTCTTCGGAAGTCGGATAAATTTAATGAAAATTAAAAAGTGCAGTACAATGGACTTAATGTTGTCCGAGTGCTGTACTTGCTAGCTGTACATACAAGAAAAAAAAACAGACGAATACTGCGACTCTGACACAAAACGAGCGTTCGCTCGCTTAGAACTGATGACGTTCGTCAAAGGGTATGAATTGATATTTAAGTTTGTTCAGTTGTTAGAATTTTTTAACTTTTGAGAAAATTCACTCAAGCATCAGCTACCGTTTGTTTCCGATTCGAAATTTGTATCATTCTATATACTGATGTATTCGAGATTTAGATTTATTTGAGGTGTGCACTTCGACTTCACGAACTTTTGTGCCCTCTACTCATCACAGTACCTGATTCAGGCCCAGTTCCCTTATTAAACTTAACATAGAACTGAGTTGAACTGAGCGGATGCATCTTTCTTCTGACTGCAAATGACTAAGATGTCTCAACTATCTGCTCACTGTAGCGCTGCATTCCAAGAGAAGGCGCGTTAGAGTATCCTGGGATTGGTCGCAGAAACGACAAGAATCAGTGGGCCATATTCCGTTGCGCAGCTGCAATGGATATATTAATAGAATCTATAAAAAATTGGGTCTCGAATTGTGCCCGATTCCAATGAGGTTCAGCAATTAAGTTGGACTCCATCGTAAATTAATAAAATGTATAAGGTGGTGCAAAATTAATCACCCTATCGGAAGGTTTATAATTGTTGCAAATGGCTTCTTACGTCACATATATTTCACACTTGTGAAATAGACAGCTGCAGTATGCAAACAAACAAGCAATAGAGCGCGTGAAGGTCACATTAAAAATTTCCATCACTCTAAATATTTTTTTATATTCAGTAAATATCTTTTGTTTAGTAAAAAAGTCACTCAAAAACATAGTTGGATAAGTAATTTAGCCAAGTAGGAAGGTAGGCCTCTTTTTATTCTGACCAGGAAGGCAGAATACTCGCTATTAAAAATTCATTCCTATTTAGAGACCGCCAAGTCTTCCTTCTGCTTCTACGATTTTAGCTTTGTGTGTGTGGTGGACGCTACTGTTGGGGCAATACGCCCATTCAAAAAAATTCTCTTAATCTAATTGCAAATGCGACCTAAGTTAAATTTCAACCTGTTCGCATAACTCCTTCAATTTTTTGGCGCTCTTAATACTAAGCTCGCCCACTGTGCGTTGTGACGTTCTCAAGCGCGCACTTGTATGTAGATGTAAAAGGCATTTAGGTTGCGCAATAAAAGTTCACAGAATTGCTGAAACGAATTGCCTAATTTGTTGGTTTTAAAATATTTGCACCTAAACAGCGTAAAGCGAATTTATGCTCGGCAAAGCAAGCAGCGCGCATCCCTGTGAAAAGCAACCCATTGAGGTGGGCATGACGGATACTTAAAAGCAAGACACAAAATTAAAGGGACTTATGTAATTTCAACAAAGTACTTAAGTCATTACGGAGCAGCAGCTTTCCGAAGCAACATCGCTTTGAAGTGATGGCACTCATTTTCCGCACTAAGTTCACCCATTCGCAGTTACTTAGCGCCTTCTAGCATTAAGTACATGTTCGAAAATAATTCCATAATAGCAGAGGAGGCAGTTGGCCTACATCTTAAAGAATTCCGGTTAGCTGACAAACCAACGTTGGGTGTGAGAAAAAGCACCAAACAACTCCCAAGCTATAATGAGTTGTGCCGTTCTATGTACTGTCGCTGCGCTTAGCGCCTTTTTATGTGTTGCTGTTCTTGGTGCGTAATATGCACACGCTCACACACAAACACAACCATGCAATCCCTTGTAATTCCATTGGCACTTATTAGAAATGTAATAAATTAACAATGACACTCAGCTGGATGGGTGCGAAATTTCCAGGCGGTGCTT
>JAYXIM010035007.1:0-27225 GCA_037575425.1 Anastrepha fraterculus | reverse complement strand
TCGATCTTTATCGCCAAAATAAGGTTTTCCTCAACAATTCCAAAAATGTTTTCCGAAATAATTTGCGCTGTTTCAAATGGGTTTTCATTTCTTCAACATTTTCTTTAGTACTAACAACTTAAAATTATTTCAAACTAGATGATGTAAAGAAATTTAATATCTAATACGAGTGTAAATTGCGCATTTAAGCTAAAAATTAATTGTGCCTTTCATTTTGAATATAAAATATTTGTGTATTTGCAAATAAACCCAAAGGCGAGTAATTGAGAATTTGCTGGTATGCCGATTGAAAGTGTATTAGGATTGTGCGTATGTATGTATATTTATATAAGTACTCGTATATATACTATATTCATGAGAGCAAATTGTGGTGGTAATCGAAATTATTTGTGAATATTAACAAAGTCATGCCACATACATGCATCGCTACTTTTACACTCTGCTCCACAAATTGAAGCAATATTTTTATATAAGTAGGCAGTATAAATTACAAAACAATATCATAGCCACCGTTAATTTATTTGCTTCATACGTAGTACCTACATATTTTCTCAATTAAGCGAGCGAGGCCAATTAGTTGTAGACTCATCCAGTCGTAGATTTGTAGACATCGAAACCCGTAGGTCGACATTAATTTAAATGAAGTTTTCAATTTCCCATTGTTTCAGGCGCATAAAAATTAATTGTGCATTACGATACAAAATATGTGCTTATAATACAAGCAAACATACACACATACACACATACACACGCCCATGTATATCAGTATATTAATGCAATAGCAAATTTCTGAGGTTACATGAAGATAAGTACACAAATTCGGAAAGGCGTTCACTCCAGTACATGCGAAATATTTATATGTATTTGTCGCTAAATCTCTATGAACGCACGTATTTAAGAAAGACTTACATACATACAAGTAGACTTGAAGCAGTTACAGAGGCGACGATCGTGATTTCATTGCAACTCTTGAAATTAAACTAAATTATTCAGCATTTACCAAACAGGAGTAGTTCTATGCAAAGAGCTCCAATGGGCAGCCAGCCGAATTTAGTTGCTGTATTTGGTTTATATATAGTACATACATATATATGTATGTATAATCCTGCAGTGTTATGAGTACTACAAGCAAGGTAAAACATTTCTGCCTAGTCAAGTAGGTGGCCATGTACAGTGACTACACATAAACACGAATTTCAGAATTATTACTGAAGTCAAAGGCTGTGGTGCTGTGGTTTATCCGAGATGTATTACCAATGTATGTGCGTACGAGTATGTATTTATGTGCAGTATCTGTTCAACAAATTATGAATAATAATAATATGAAAAAATTGGGCGAGCATATCTGTGGTACAAAGCCTTTTATATGCTTTTCGCATTTGACAACTTGCCCAATAAAAAGTTTGTTTTTTTGCAAATAATTATCCGAGTTTTTGGCACAAGTCCCCTGGTATAGCCTAGACAGACGACGTTGTTAATCGGGACTACCGGCGCAGATAGGTTAGGTTAGGTTAAATGGCTGCCCTAGCTAAGGGCTCACTTGGACAAATGTTAGTGAATTCGTCCGTTGTGGTGCCATACATGGGAGAGGAGAAAGGAGATGGGAAGGAAGAAGGAGCCTTGGGATTAGAGACGATGATGACCATACATTTTACGTCGACGGTGGCTGATTGCGTTCGTAGTTAGCCGTAACAAGCTACTGATGAACTTATGATATTTACATCGGCTATATCCGCAGGCGTAGCGAAAAAGTGAGAGCCCAGATGAATAAGTCTTTGCCAGACGAGAGCAGGGCAGCAGAGAAGAAGGTGTTGGGATGATTCCACCTCGTCCTCCAGACAGTTTCTGCAGAACGGACTTGAGGCAATCCCAAGTCTCACGGCGTGAACACCTAACGGACAATGTCCGGTAAGGATGCCCACCAAATTCGAGAGCTGGGGCTTTGTTAGCCTTAGGAGTTCCCTTGAGCGTCCCCGATCTACCCGTGGCCAGAAGGACCTCGCGACCTTGCACGTTTGCGCACTAGCCCAGCGCTCGCTGAGTTGACTCGAGGCCCATCTTTCCAGGAGCAGACCACAGGTTCTCAGGGGAACCTCAATTCTCTCATTTCGCGAGGAAACCGTCTCCAAAGTTCCCTGTCTAGCCAGCTCATCAGCCCAGCAGTTCCCCTCTATGCCGCTGTGCCCGGGAACCCAAATGAGCCTGATGACGAAGTATTCGGATGCAATCGGGAGAGAACCCAGACATTCCCCGACCAATCTCGATCGCACAAACAGCGAGCCCGGCGCAGTTAATTCTGATTATAATTGTAGTGTGACAGGTGGTTGTTACGCGGACTACTGAAAAGGTGATTTGTTTATTTGACATTTTTGTAAGTAAAAGATGGATCGCAGGCGACAAATACGGGTATTAACTGCACTGATACTAAAAAATAATTATTTATCAAAAAAAATCTGAAATTGCTATTACCCAAAACTGTTCCGCAATATCGAAACAATGAATGAAATTTCGAATGCGTTAGTCCAAAGTAGCATTGTATCCGTAACATCTCAAAATCGCCCCAGACCCATCAGACCCATTTCTTTTCTCTGCAAAACTTTGCAAGTTAATTAATGGTAAAACGGAAAGAGTTAGATAAAAAATGTACCTGTATTTCTTTGTTAAGTTATTTTTATATGGATCTCCACCGCGCTGTACCGGCCTGCCATTTCGACAACTATGTCATTGTGCATGTCGACATTTATTTTTGGCTTACGCAAATCATTTGTGCGTTCCCCCACTTGGCGATGATCGCCTGCTCGACCATCTTCGTCCAGATTGAACGTTTTTTTGCCATCTGAAATTGGAAAACGCATGTTTGAACTAAGAAATAAAACGAAAATGCTTTAAAAAACCTACTTCTGTATTGCTCTTGCTGCTATTGTTGAATGTAAACTGAAAACTAATAATTGCAAGGTGTGTGAACACGACGGGAACATCAGAAGCGCATACTCAAAGTTGAAGCAACAAAATTTGCTCGGTATGAACGCAGTCTAATAAAATTTGCCTAATATTAGAAAAGAGAGTTGGCAGCATTGAAAATAGTGAGTTCTACAAGTTAGGTATAGGCATACAAATTGTTCGTCAAGCGAGAAGAGCCCAACCATAGCGAGCAGAGAAGTAGTGAATCGAACTGGTAACTATAGACGCCACCAGAAAGCAAAACCAGATATTCAAAAACAAAACAAGTCTTTGCCTCAGCTATCAGGAAAGTATTTATTTATACGTACATACCTATTTTCAACATCGTTTGCTAAGATGATTTGAAATACCGTTATTTCAATAAGTTCCCTTAGTCATTCATCAATTACGAAATTAACGTAAGGGTGATTTTTTCCTCAAAATATCATGTAAATTTACTTTAATTATAAAGAAGGCAAAAATTACTACAAAACGGGTATTGTTTGAGGTATACAGTCGATCCACTACAATTATACAATAAGAAAAAGTGTGCAATCGTTACAAGAAATTTTTTGTTTGTTTTTTCCTTAACCCGACAAACTATTTACAACGTAATAAATCGTGCAAAAACTGGAAATTTGCTGGAGTCAAAATGTGCAAGTGGGAGACCATGGCAAATATTTGTCCGCACCGAACGTATTTTGTTCCCAAAGAAGTCGCAAACTCGCAGAATTCGACAAGAAATCATGCTAGTGGGCATAGAAATGAGTGTGGGGTTTCTCATAAAACAGTCTGACAAAAGCACAAATATACTTCACAAGTTGCTCGAAAGAAGCTTTTTCCCCCTGCACAGCATATTGAAAAGGAGTTATCTTTCATTGGAACGTAGCTGCCTCAACTAGATGGCTGCTGGGATGATGTGATATTCTGCGACAATAGAAAGGCAAAATATTCTACCGACAGTGAAATTTGGCAAATTATCAGCGTGGTGTGGGGTTCCATATCCAGCCAGCGAGTCGGTGGTTTGGTGTTTATAGAAGATGAGACAATATTTGAATATCTGCAGTGTCATTTGACAATTAGTGCAACAAAATTTGGTTTCATTGTTGACAACAAACCTTTGTTTAAATTCTACCAAGGCAACGATCCAAAATATAAAACGCATATTATCAGAATGTGGCTTCTATTTATTGCAGTAAAGTATTAGATATATCAACCCAAAGCCCAAATATCAGTCCAATAGAAAATTTGTGCGATTATTTAAAGAAAAAAGTTGCAAAAAATACTGAACAAATCGAGCAGAAGTCAAACACATTACGTTCGAAAAATGGTACAGGATATCCCAGGGCTATAATTTTCAAAAATGTTTTCATTCCATGAGAAAAAGACTACAAGAAGTTATAGATTCACGGGGTAGTCACACAAAATACTGATTCACATTTCATTTTTTAAAGCATATATGTAACTTAAGGCTTTTAACTCTAACTTTAAAACGACTTTTTGACAACTGTATTTGACGTGTATCAAATGGAATGACGTGTATTAAATGGAATAACCAACATTTTTTTTTATTTGTGCTCTTTTTTTAGTTGACTTCTGAATTATTTATATTAGCCAAATAAAATCAAAGATTGAAAGAAACCCATAAATTTCGCTAGATTAGTAGATGTCAAAACAATTCCTTGACAAACTGTACTCTAATGGATGAATGAATGCTCCAATTCTTTCTTTCATTCGGGGCTAAAATCCATTGCACTTTGAAAAACATTCTTCTAATTAATTTTTCAAGTTGCTACAATTTACCGTGACTGTGAGATAGACCCAAAATATGGCCTGGCTCCAAAGTAAAAAGGAGTGTTAAATTATTTAGTTGAAGAAGGCAAGTAAAGAAATGATTAGCTTTAAGAGGAGTTCACTCAAGAGCTATTCTGAACAGGTAGGAGTTTCACTAGCTTAAATCTTCAGAATGCAACAAAGCCATTATCAATCAATGATAAAAAGAAACCATAAGAAACTTTTACCGTACCTAATTCCTTGAACAGATACTGCCAGCTGCTGTTACAAGTATCTCCATTCCCACACATACACATGCATGTGTGTTTCTAAGCTTGTGTTTTTGTATGCAACTATTTAGTATCGCTTGTAGTTAGTAACATCTCTGAGCACTCAAGTGCGTCTGTCATTTTGAGTGTCCAAAGCTGTTTTGTCTAGCTACCTGCATGCCTGGGTTGACTTACACCCTCCTAATCTGTGACCTCCTGGCCAGTTGTCTTCTACTTGATTTCAGTTTGCATGTCCTGCAGTAGCTCGTAGTAAATATGTTTGCATTTCGTACTATCCTTGCACTACCCCATGGGCTATGGCAATGGCAAATTATTTGTCGTATCCTTATTTGGTATTTACTCGCATTGTAGACAATTTCGTTTTGCATATTTTAAATTGTTTAATTATTTCTGAATCTCCTCTACATATCGCACGCATATCTAACATACAAAGATTAGGAATTGTAGTCTCAGGCTTACTCGTATGGTTACAGTCGTTAAAGTAATTTCCAACATAGAATTTAAATGCTTGACAGCAGCTGCAAATTGCCATAACAATTTTACGTATGTGTGAGTTTAGGCCATGCAATTTACACCTGTTAAAACTGAAACAAAAAGATAATCTCAGTAACGCATTTTGCTGGTAAAAATTCTTTGAAATTGTGATTTTAGAGTGTAAAACTTTGAGAGTAACAAAGCTCAGCAGTTCAATATTTGCCCTGTGCTCCAGATAAAAGTTGAAGGAACCTATATATATATTTCGAATATCTTAAAAATTAAGTTGTAGTACACTTAAACCAACCAACCAACACTCTGGAAATGTTGTATATTAAAAACATGCAGACACAAGCAGAAGTTGACCTTAGAAGAACCGGCAAATTCACAAAGAACAGCTAATGGGTACAAGAGGCTGGCTGTCTAGTTCTAATTCCATTATATGTAAAGCTCCCTCAAAGAAAGCGTCCCTATTGGCAAAGAAACTGAGTCAGTGGCTTCCCCATTTGCTGAACTTTTCTTCACCTAAATCGTTCGCAGTAGACAGTAACAACAGGTAATCACATGGCGTCAGGTACGGACTATAAAGTGTATATAGAATATTCTTTCAAGCAAGCTCCTGCAGCTTCTGTCGAGGTACTATGGATCAAAGTTTGTGATCTAGCATTGGTCTAATGGAACACAATTTCTCTTGCATTGATTCAAATAGGAGATAGATTCCTTCAGATGAAATTTAGATATTTAGGCCAATTACGCAACAAGCTGGGCATCTCACAGCGATTCGACACCAACCGATTTTCTTTTTTTTATTAAGAACTAAGTAGCAATTGAGTAAAGTCCTCTAGCGACGAACACAACTAAACCGTTATAAAGATCTCATCATGACCGTCCTAACGTATGGCCCAGAAACGTGGACGATGACAATATCCAATGAGGCGTCACTTGGTGTGTTTGAGAGAAAGATTCTGCGGAAGACTGTTTTACTTTTGCACGTTGGCAATGGCGAATATCGTACGCGATGAAACGATGAGCTGTATGAGTTTACGTCGACTCAGATATTGCGCAGGGAATAAAGATCCAGCGGCTTGATTGGCTGGGTCATGTCGTCCGACTGGATACAAACGCTCCGACTCTGAAAGTATTTTATCCGGTACCAGCTGGTGGTAGTAGAGGAAGAGAAAAACCTCCTTTGCGTTGTGCGGGTGGAGAAGGACTTGACTTCACTTGGCGTGTCTAACTGGCGATTAGCACGAGAAAGAAACGACTGGCGCGCTTTGTTAAACTCGGCCAAAATCGCGTAATCGGTTATCGCGCCAATCAAGAACAACGAAGAAATACGCTCAGTAATCCCTGAAACTTTCATATTGGGATTCCCACTGGTTTGATGTACGTATTCGAATATAACTCGAAAAGCTAATGGACACAAAGACACAAAAAAATTGTCTAAAAATTTTCAAAAAAAATTATTTTATAAATATTATATTTTGTCTTAAAAAATTAAAAAGAAATTTATTAAAATATTAATCAAAGTCGAATAATTACAAGATTTTTTTTTTAATTTTGAATTAACAATTTTTTTTCGGTATTATATTTTATCCTAAAAAAATAAAATGAAATATAATTAAAATTTTAAAAAGTAGCGACAAACTGCCAAATTTTTAAATTATTTTTTCCTAAGACTTTTGAACAAAAAAATTTATTTTATTATTATATTTTGTCCTAAAATTTTTTTTATTTTGAACAAAAAAATTCTTGTTTTCAATATTATATTTTAACCTACAAAAACATGTAATTTAAAATTTTAAAAAGTAAACTGGCAAGCTTTAAAATGTTTTTATCTCTAAAATTGTTGAACAAATAAATTTATTTTAATGTTATATTTTGTCCTAAAAATTAAAAAAAAATTTTGTGCTACAAAAAGCCAGAAAATTACAAATTTTTTTTTTAATTTTGAACAAATTTGTTTTTAAAATATTTTATTTGATCCTAGAGAATTAAAAAAAATATTAAAATTGGCAAAAAAATATTTTTATTTAATATTTAACAAAAGCTGCTACTACAACAACATAATACCTTTGGTATAGAAATTTCATACATATGACGGCACTCAAAGTGTTAATCGGTGGCTTTGTCTTGTTCCAAGTGATCTCAAGACTTATAGACACAGAAACAACTTTATAAGTTGAGTTTTTGTCCCTCTGCTCTCTTTAGGAAGCATACAATGCCTCATTCAGATGGGAAATAATATTCGTTTCTTTACATTTTTTTTTAAATATATTTTTGCTAAAATAGTTCGCTCCCTTGTAAATAAATTTGCACCACTTTTCTAAGAACATTTGAGAACAAAATTGCAATTAACTCAAATTAAAATTTTTCTGGTTTTTTTTTCTGGCGCCCATTTGCCAACTCACCAATTTTTTCTCGGATTTTTCACACTTATGAACAAAAACCCACTTAAATTTAAATGAGACAAAATTATTTCAATTTATTAAAATGGCTTTAATGTCAATACCGCTTAAAGCCCAAAGATTTCCAAGAATGCTTGTGTTATTACTCCACTTATTCCACACTCGTCGTCAGAGTTCCAATATTCACATTTTCCACAGCTGCTGAATGTACGCAAAGGCGTAAAATATGATATGAACTTCACAAATATGTGTGTATGTATGTATGTATGCGTATGCATGTGTATGTATGTATGTAAGGGTATGCATGTGTATGCGTTTGTGTGGGACGTGAGCAAATTAAAATTGCCACTCCAGTGAAAAATCATTTTAAAAAGTCAATCCATCATTCAATGACAGACTTGAAATTAAAATAATGCCAAGCCGAAGAATTATAGATGGAAAAGTCCTGAAGTGCTGTGGCAAAATGGGAGAAGAAAAAGCGATAAAGGGAAAAAAATTCCAATTGATTTCTGCATTTAAGACGAAATTAAACTTAAGTCAATGTTTTCATTTAATTATGCAAATGTTGGGCCGCAAGTGGGCTGCTTGCTGGCACTTGCCGACCCAAGTGCCGCCTACGACTTGTGAACTTAAGGCAGCCACTGACAAGCGTACGAGTGCACGCACGCACACAAACTCACATAAACACACATACGCATTTTGCAACTACTACTGCATGTCACTTTAAATGTCTGATGTTTTACCGTTTCGCTTCTGTTCCGCTCTTCTATTTTCAGTTGCGCCCGTCTGCCGGCCTGGCCAACGTTTCGCTTATAGTTCCGGTCGACATGAGATGGTTAAAATTGCCTGCGAAATTGAGGCGAATCCGATGGAGGCGACATACATCTGGAAATTCAATGCAACACTCGGCGAGACCATTGACATCCCAGCTTCGCTCATCGCTGTGGATCGAGGACGTAGCATAGCGCACTACACGCCCATGACGGAGAATGTAAGTGTGAAGAAAGCAAAATGATGAAAGGGATAGACGAGATGAAGTGTTGGGAGTAGTAGAAGTATAGTATAGCTGCTGAGTGCTGTCAAGATGACTGTTGACTGGTTAGCTGCGTGTGAGCCTGGCTTTCCGGTCCAGTTCAGTTGATCGAATGTCAGCCGAATGAGTTATGATGTGGCGCATGGAGTGCCACTGCTGCTGCTGTAGTAGCAGTCAAAATGCGATGTAGTCGTCACATGACATTTGCACCTTCAAACAAGCGTGCAAACATACGGCGGCACGCCGGCTTTCAGCCTCTCAGGCATTCATGCATTAATGCATTTATGCGTGCCTCTATATAGGACGATAAATCATAAATTTTCCAATAGATTCGCATAATTTTCCGCCTGAATTGCGGTTTTGAATGTTCAATGAAGGCAGCCTCAACTACAGCAGTAGCAGCAGCCGTGAACAAAGAGGCAAGAGGTCAACGCTAGCCAGCTGTTAGTAGTCGGCTTGTTGGCTATAGGTCGTTAGGCGCCTACGTCAAATTTGTTCATTCTGACATGCAAATGTCCTTTTATGCATACATGCATCGTGCAGCCGTACTAATAGATTTTGCTTCACTTTCCCCAATTTTTTTTTTACTACATTTCCTACTTTTTTGTACTCACTCTCTCGTTTTTCGGTTTTTGCTTTTTTGTTTTGCAGGACTATGGCACTCTGCTGTGTTGGGCCAGCAACGAAATTGGCGATCAGAGTGAGCCGTGTGTTTATACAATCACACCAGCAGGTGAGTGCGGAACAACAACAACAATAGAAATGTGGCTTTAAGGCAAACAATGCCTGCCACAAAGTGTAGGAAAACCAAATGTGCGTGGAAAAAATAAGTGAAGGTGTAGTAAAAAAATAAGCAGCAACACAAAAATATGACTGCCAAAAAACTGTTACACAGTGCACTAATATTGACATGCCGCCAAACGTGTCAGTTAGGGTTGCAAGCGCCAATGTGGCACCTACTATAAATGCCTATTGTAGCCAAGGCAAGCGAAGGTTTTTAGGTGCTGTACACCAGAGAGGGTATGCGTTTTTTGCTTTGATCAAACAGAAAATGGCAGGACAAAAATAGTGGCATGACAAAATAGGACGTCCCACTCCGACGATGCACTCCTACTGGTAGAAGAGTGAGAAGCATGCTTCTGAATATATGCACCTTTTAAAAAGCATTTTCCGATTTTGATCAAATTTAGTGCTCTGACCTTTAAACGGGCACCCTTCTATGAATAGGCATCTAATGCAAGGCACTAATATTAGGTGGAGTACAAAGTTCTGGCGTTTTTTCGCTCGAATTCTCGGCTGATATGAAAAATAATTCGGATTGTGCTCATATGCCAGTCTGGCTCGACGATTTCCATCAACGTCATAGTGAAACTAAAGAGTGCATGGAATTATATCTTTCTTACTTTTATTTGGGAATGTAGAATCTCGAAACTGGCATCATCAAAC
This sequence comes from Anastrepha fraterculus, assembly GCA_037575425.1. Lineage (NCBI taxonomy): Eukaryota > Metazoa > Arthropoda > Insecta > Diptera > Tephritidae > Anastrepha > Anastrepha fraterculus. The sequence goes on along the minus strand of JAYXIM010035007.1, from coordinate 16,861 downwards.
ACCAATTGTTAAAATACATTTTCTGAAGCATGCGTCGCACTTAACTCACCATTTAGAGATGACCCAGTAGAGACGTCTAGCGGAAAACATTTAGAACTTTTTACTTGACTTAATATGCGTGCTGGTTGGAACGTATTGAAAGCGACACCTATTAACCAGTAGAGGAATAAAAATGTATTCGCTATTCATGCAGTCAAACCTGTGTTTCTGTGGTAGATAAGGATCTATCAAAAAATTTCTTCTAAAATTTCACCAAAAATAAATGGTCTTTCAAAAGTGACGCCTAGATGTCAGTAGTGGATAACTCCTAGACAGTCACTTTTTTGACATCTATACTTGACAGATCTACAATTTTACTCGGGAGAATAACGCTTTAAAATTATTGAAACTTTTTATGACAAATTTGTAATTCTTTGATAGAAATAATCGCCCGAATGAGTCGACAATTCAAAGGTTGGTGAAAAGAAACTGGTTCTGACAAAGATAGAAAAAAAACTGGCGGACCAAAAACTGAAACTGGACATTCTGTTGAGAATATTGCTGCTCTAGCGTTGCTGAACAACCTTCAAAGGTTGAAAGGTTCTATATTTTTACTTGTTTTATTTTAAAACAAACTCAGAAAGTGAGCCCGGCAATCACTGTTTTCGCATTTTTTCGGATGGCTGCAGGACCGAGCATGGCTCCGGCTCTGGGGCTACGTGAAATCTAGCGGGACAAAACTGCACTTTGCTCTTGGAATGCATGCATCTGTGTTTCAAGCGGAGGTGTATGCGGTTCAAGAAGCGATGAACTTTGTTGTGGAAAACCGATGGAGAGGCAGATCTATTTGTGTCTGCAGTGACATCCAAGCTACGCTTATGGCTTTAGTTAGCCCTCCAACCACATCAGAGGGAGTAGAGCCCTGTAAATCCAGACTAAACTATGTCGGTCGACATAATAGCCTGATGCTAACATGTGGGTATCGCGGGTAACGAGACCTCTGACTCCTTAGCAAAGATTTGCCACTCCCTTCTGCGGCCATCAAAGCCACGGTTAGCAAATGGGTAACTACCACCCAGAAGCGAGCTTGGCAGGCTGAGAGAGGCGCAGATGGACAAAACTGATGTTACCTGTCATGTCCGATCGACTGTCGCAAACTCTTCAGTCATTAAGCAGAGGGGAGTGCAGACGGCTGGTTGGACTGATGACGGGCCACTTTCTATGGTCAAGGCACATGGAAAAGGTAGGCATATCAGACAGTGCACTTTGCCCAGCATGTGGAAAGGAGGATGAGACGGCGGACCACTTCCTGTGTGTCTGCCCCACCTTCGCCCGAATCAGGTTTGAGGTCTTTGCCACTGATGTCTTAAGGAAACAATATCAAAGCGCGGCGTTTGAAAGCAGCTTCAGTTACAAACGATAATTTTTCAAAACATGTTGAAGATTGCGATGGAGACTGACTACATACAATAGGTCTCGTTTAAGAGATTTGTAATTGCGAAACTCAAAAACAAGTTCTAATTTCAGCAGAAAATTTCTTATAAAGTAAAAAAAAAATACATATTTGGGAAAATGTAGATTATCACTAATCGTCGTTCTTTTTTTATTTGGTTTCAATTATTCATTTTAAGCGCGTATTTATGTCTAAAAATAAATTAAAAATCATAGGAAAATATACGAATATAAAAAAGTAATTAATATATCTTCAATCTCACTATAAAATTAATCCTACCCTCGGGTGCCATGCTCGATACTCGTGCGAAACTCGTTCATTGCTCAAATGTTTGTTAAAAATTGTCGGGCTTATGAAACATTTTAGCAGAGAAACCAAAACTTTAAACGTAGACAGATGAACCGCAACTCCGGCTCGAGTGGCAGCTGGCATAGCTACGTTGGCCGTAGTCATACCCACTGTTTCTCTTGCCTTCTTCGCGTTCCTCTGCCTTTACCGCTTTTTCTGTCTACTATACAGATTTTCTCCTGAAGCTGGCATCTGTTCCGTGACCATTGGTGCGCTGGTACTTTCTGAGCGGGACCTCTGATTAATCATAGCCTCAATAGTCGCCGAAGCTGGTACCAGGACAGGAACCAATTTGGTTTTATCAGTCGTGGTGACCTGGCAGGCAGGGGTTACTTGCGTCATAACCACGTCTGCGTCCTCCAAATTGCCTCCCAAATCAGACGCTTTCTTTACAACCGTTAATGCAGTGGTACATTTCGGATTTGCATCCAACTTAACCACATTACTTCCGTCCGCAGATGAAAGCGTCAGAGCTCTGAGACGTAAATGAGCCAACGCAGCCTCCTCAGGATCAGCTAAAGGGTTTGCAGGGGTCGCCTGCATCTCCATTGCTTTCGCTGGTTCCACTGAGCCAAGCTCATTTTCGCCAAGTAACAGGCTCTCTATAGAGGTACGTATAGAGCCTGACGAGGATGCACCGTTCAATAGGTGTCCATCCTCAATGGGAGGAGGCCGAGGATGCTCCGCAACTAGCCAACTAAGTACATACAGTTTGTCAAGAATATGTTTGCATAGTGAAAAAAAATTTAAAATTTTAGCTTTGATCGAGAATTCCAACAATAAATAAAAAAGCCAACAAAAATTTTATACACACATTCCATTACTGTACTTGTCTACGACTATTAGGTGCCAACAGTTATTAAATAAACATACACATTACAAAAACAACAAAAAAAGAAGATGTTTACTCTATTTAAAAAGTGTCAAAAAAATCTTTGCATAACTAATGAAAACAACAAAAAATGCAGTCTTTTGGGGTTAATATTTTGTATGTCCTCCTTGGGTATCAATTACCGCTTGAAGGCGAGTGCGCATTGATTTAATTAGTTTCGGAATATCATTTTCCAATAGTATTTTTCCCCACTCTTCTCTGATGAATCTTATTAATTCAGTTTTATTCGTTAGCGATCTTTTTCCTACTTTTCTTTTTAAACGAACCCACAAATTTCCGAGTGTGTTAATGTCGGGACTTGCGACGGGACTATTTGAATTTGTTCGAATTTTCCGGGTCAACAAAGCCGAGTTTTCAAATACTGGAAGTCAATTCGTTTTTTAAAATATGAAGATATACTTCCTTGGTGATTATTTCGTCCAAAATTTTGATTTCACCAACTCCTATTGTTAATATACAACCCCAAACTATTACTGACAGTTTTCCAAACTTTACCGTAGGAATAATATTTTTTTTTGTAGTGCTGTGAGAGACTTACGCCAAATTCTCTGGGGCTCATCATGGTAGTAGAGCATCATTTTCGTCTCATCTGAGAAAACAACGTCATCCCAGTACTCTGTGGGGAGTGATATGTGTTCGGTGGCAAATCGTAGTCTTTTTCCACTTGAAGAGCTAGTCCTCTTCTACTGCTTTGCGGGCTATTATAAATAGTTTTAATAATTTTCCGTTCAATTCGCTGCGTCACTTTTTTTGGTCTGCCTGTAGATCCTTTCAACTCGAGTCTTTCTTCATTTTCAGCACGGTTTATTATATAGGGCCCGCCATCTATCGTTACGGATTTGAACTAGTTATTATTTGAAGAATGGTAACACTTAGCTGTCATCTGATTTGACAGAAAATTAGTTTTATTCTTCCGCTGAACGAAAATGGTTGTGTATACGCTCAAGGAACGCTGGGAAATATTGCGACATTACTTTGAAAATCATGGTAATGCTGCAGAATGTGAACGAAAATTACGTACGGCAATGGGAAGAAGAAAAGCACCGAATGAAGCGTATGTGCGTTACTTTGCGAAAAAAGTAAGAGAAACTGGGTTGCTTATTGGCAAACCAACGCGTGACCGACCAAAAACCGTGCGTACACCCGAAAATATTGCTGCTGTGGCCGAGAGTGTTCGTGAATCACCAGGAACATCAGTTCACCGTCGTTCTCAACAATACAATCGAAAATGTGTTGAAAAATTGGACCGATCGTATGGGATGGTGCATGGCTAGCCGAGGCAGCCATATGAATGAAGTTGTATTCCATCATTAACAGGAAGGATTGTACTTCAAAATAAAAAAAACAGTTTGGAAAAATATTGAGTAGTTTCTTTTTATAGCATTTTTAATTCCGTAAAGTTATATGGCGGACCCTATATTATATTCAGTTCTAATTTTGCGGGAGAACATATAGCCGATTTCTCTGGCTGATTTGCCTTTGTAGTAATTGGAATACACTGATTGAATAATATTTTTTGAAACTCGTTTTCCTGGAATTTTTTTTATTCAAATCTTAGATCACTTGTAGCACTGAAGACAACTAAACTTATAACTAAATAATTTCTTACCCCTTTCACATTCTATACCATTTGCAAAAAAAAGCCCGAATGAATGAAATTCGCGGAAAATAACTGAATTTTTTGTTGATTTCATCAAGTATGCAAAATTTTTTTGACACTTTTTAAATATAGTAAACATCTTTTTTTTGTTGTTGTTTTTGTAATGTGTGTGTTTATTTAATAACTATTGGCGCCTAATAGTCGTAGACAAGTACAGTTATGAAATGTGTGTATCAATTTTTTGTTTGCTTTTTTATTTGTTGCTGGAGTTCTCGATCAAAGCTAAAGTTTCAAATTTTTCTTCACTATGCAAAGATATTCTTTTCAAACTGTATGTGGATTCTCGTGATGTTTCATTAAAGCTGCCACAAATCACACAAATCAAAGTGGCAGACTGACTAACCAAAAACGTTCACCAATTTTTTTCCGTTACTACCAATCACACGCACCGAATCCCTATACATCGATTGAAATACTTAAATATAAGGCACAATCTCTTTTGGTTTGTTCGTATTTTTTTTGGACCGTTTCCGGATTAGTGTCACATGACATTGTTGCTAGCGTTACGTATACAAATTTAAACCACATTCGCTTTTTCTGTTCACCAGCTTAAACTGCTTTAGAAGGCAGAATAGCGGAAAAACAAATAAGAAAAACTAAAAACGAAAGCGTACTAAAACTTTTTTACACTCCACAGGCGAACCGGATCCATTGGTTAACTGCACGCTACTCAATCAAACGTCGACTGGCTTTCAAATTGAATGCATCGAAGGCTTCGATGGTGGTCTGCAGCAGGATTTCATTATGGAAGTATATGTGAACGGAACGACGCGCTATCCGAAAATTTACAAATCAAAGTGAGTAGACCGTATCCACGCATTCGCAATCAGTGTAGCCCAAAAGTTAGCCAACTACCTGCTCCCTCGCCCTTCATTGGCTCCACCACTCCCGCTTCAGCTATCACTCCACCACTGCAAATCCTTCTATTCATGCCTAAATTGTGTTGAATGACCACTGGCAGCTGCCAGTTCCGACTACACATTCGTCCATTCATTGGTGTAGCAGGGCTTTTGAGCGACTAAAGTACGCAAAAAGTCGAAAACGAAAAAATGTGCGTCATGTGACGCAGAATTTCACTTCAATTGCAGCATTTGTGACGCTCTGAAGCATTTGTGACCGACTTTTTTCATTACTAATTCAAATTTGCTTCTACTGCTTCACTTTGTCTTCCCTCTTCTCTTTATTTTCATTTTACGCTACGCTACGGTCGGTTGATTGTTGAATGGTTGGATTCTTTGTTGCTGCTTTGGTTCCTGGTGCCCACTTTGCTGTCTCTCCTATATTCGTATGACTTTTCAAATGTCTAAAATTCTGGTCAACGACGACAAATAAAACAACTGCCGTATGAATGCAACAACAATGGACGCGCTCGCAACAATCATAGAACGCCATACTTTGAAGTGCGGGGGCTGGTGCCTGGTGTTGGTTACAATGTATTTCTGGTGGCGCACAACACTAAAGGACGCAGTAATGCAACCATTCTGCAAGTCTATACTCTCAAGGATCCAGAAAAGCAAACGGGTGAGTTATGAGTACACGCATATATATAAGTATATATTAGAAGCTAAAAAATAACCATTAGGATGTCTAGATGTATGAACAATTGCTGTGTATATGTAATATTATAAGTACAGTAGAAACTCGATTCTTGCACGTAGTTTCGAGGTTGGCGCAACTACTCAGGTTTTTCCCATACAAATTAAAGTAGTATTTTTACTAATAGCAGCCCAAGCTTATTTGTTTCTATTATATTAATTAAATGCACTGTAAAGGACAAGTTTCATTTGAAATTAAGAAAATTTTTGATTTTGGTTTGCGGCGTCGTAACTTCGTTTAACCAAGTATAGTTTTGCTCTGCCAAATCCAAGCATATATTGAATGCTTATATTGCCTCCTCCGATGTAATTTTAGCATCACATCGTTAGTTCTTTCACCGACTGTTCCGTCGGCTTCACTCCAGTAGTCTTTATTTAAAGCTGTGGGTTCCGAATGAGGTTCAACAATCCATTACTTGATTTCAGTTTAGGAGATTTGCTGCAATGGTTCTGCTTCCCGAAGCAAAGTTGCAATGAATTGAATTTTGGATGCATCATCAGCTATCTGTAATCGTAACTCCGCAAGAGGAGATATCGTCACAATCCCAGTCAAACGCTTTTTCAAACGGTTTTTGAAACGATAATTGAACTGAAGTTCCAGTAAGAGAGAACTGAAGTTGCAGCTCATCCACTAGCTAAAAAGAATACTGAATTTTTCAGGTCGATATTTCGCAGTGACTCATCGATAGTTTCTCCACGAGCAACCATGTGACTTAAGAGGGATTTTTTGTAGTTCAAAACGCTTTGATCCATGTGCTGTTTTAGTGCCGTACAGTTTCAGGCACACCGATATTTGGCCATCGTAGCTCTTTGAATAAGAAAAATATTTTTCTAATAGCGGTCGCCCCTCGGTAGGCAATGGCAAACCTCCGAGTGTATTTTTGCCATGAAAAAGCTCCTCATAAAAAATATCTACCGTTTGGAAACGGCTTAAAGCTGTAGGTCTCTCTATTTGTGGAACAACATCAAGACGCACACCACATATAGGAGAAGGAGCTCGGCCCCAAACACCCAAAACAGGGTGTACGCGCCAATTATATATGTATATATAGCTCTTTAACTCGGCTTCTTTGGGATGACATGTAGCATTTTTAATAAGTAGAAGTGCTTTTTCCGAAAGATTTTGCGCACGAAGAATATCTTTTACCCGTTTGCTTAAGCAATTTTTGATTAATACAGAATTCTTTGTTTCAGCAAACAATGAACATAGTTCTGGAACAAGCCATTCTTCAAATAAAGCTAAAGTCATCCAAGCCCTTTTATTTACCTTGACGTTTCTTTTCTATTTGACAACAAGCGTTCCAGTAAAATTTAAATGATCGCAAATTCGGCGATTTCCCAATAACCTTTATTTGTACAATACTTTATGATTTCCAGCAGCATTTTTTACAGGAAGAAACGTTATTCGCTCCTTACTGATCTTATGCCACTGAGCCGAAGTTTCTTTTGAGCGCACAAAAGTTTTAGCGGGTAAGAGTTTTCAAAATAAGCCAGACTCTTTGGCCTTGTATATCTGTTCTTTTGTCAAACTGAAGGTTAGGTTAGTTTGACCTGACTGGCTGAAACCATCACATAGACCTATTGGTCCTTAGTGGAACCAGATGGAGCTTAACCCGTACGTTTCCTTGTAGTAGACATCTTGTAATACGTATCCGTCTTTTGCAAATCTAATTAAGCTCTGAAGCTCTAACCCCGAGCGACATTCTAACCTCTCAAATTGTAGAGCTGCTAAATATTTCATTCGGTTTCTAGCTAATGGAGGGCAAGTACATAGAAGGTGTTCAAGAGTTTGTCTATCTTCTAGTTCATTGCAAAATCTGCAGCTATCATTGTTTGTAATTCCCATCTTGTGTGCGTGCGCCGCTAGCAAATTGTGGCCTACGATAGTTCTGCTTTCCTTTCTAGACAGGGCAGGTACCCTGAACTGAAATCCATAATTGTTTTGTTAAATTTGTCCAAAAATGAGTTGATGGATTCACTCTTATTTGATATTTTTTCTCCGTCAATTTTTAGCCATCGCCTTCCAGGTCTCTTTTTCAAGTTTGCAGATTAACCATTTCCAGCGTGGATGCCTTCGGACTTTTCGTGAATTTTGGCTTGTAATAACTTGGTTTTCTCTTTTAGCATATCACTTGTAATTGGTAAAGTTTTTGGCCTTTGGATCCACAAACCTATTGAACAATGCCTTTCCATTTTGGAGACTCAGAAATCTTAAAAGTTTTCCTTTTCCTTGGACTGGATTCATATCGCCTAACAAACTTCTTTATGGACTGTGAATTTTGCTTTCATGACAGTTATTGTTGCTCTGCGCACGTTTTCAGCTAATGCTTTAATGGAAATTCCCGCATTTACTTTTTTCCAGAAAGGCAGCTTTTTCCTTTAACTGTAAGCAGCGTAAATTTTATCTTTGCCATTATGAGACCACAGCATGCTAAAGTTAACGTTAAACTGTCATTTCGTCCAATTCCTTTAATTTCGTTCAGCTGATGCAATTAAAAAAATTTCATTACCAGAACGGCATCGACGTTACTTCCCCGAGCATTATTCTCAAAAATACAACGTAAAAAGAGCAAAAGCGAAAGACAAAACAAAAAATGTTGCAAGTATCGTGATACAAAGCTTCTAATGTCGTAGGTACTGAGTATACAATGGAAAAAAAATGTGTCGCAAGAATCGAGTTTCTGCTGTAATAATTAGTATGGAACTCGAGCAATTTGTATATGTATTTCCATCGAGTCAATCGTTTATACTTGACTAGATTTAAACATCGCATTTAAATGGCAATTGCCGCATCTGTTTTAGAACAGAGGGAGCTCAAGTTCAATAAACTCACAGAAAATGTTATGTTAACATTGACAGTTATATTACAAATGTAAGCATTTTTAAGGCAGTTTTAGGCGAACTCAGAGCTATAACTAAGCAATCAAAAGAGGAATCAGTAATCAACATTTAATAGTCGAATACTCCTGTATAAAAATACTTAGCATAAATATTTTAGATGAAGTAAAGAATGCCCAATACGTTTTAACTTTATTTCAATGAGGATTCATACCAATTTGAATGCGAATACCGCACAGCCAGGATTATTCCAATCGGATATACTTTTTTTCTGACTACACCTCAGTTATTGGGCATTAGAAAAATGGCTCACATATAAGCCCGACTCGACAATTTCATGCGATTATCGACATTGTAGACGATTGGAATCGCTGGAACCACTGATTTGCTTAAGCATCGATGCTGCATGGAACCCAGATAGAGCACGCATTTTTTGGTCACCAACTCAGACTTTTCATCTTGGTCGTAGTAGTACTGAAGAGTGAAAGAGAATTTTCTCTTTGTAATTTCCACTTTGGAATACTGTAATTGGCTTCACAAAACAGAAAACTGTTAAAGAACGTTTTTGAAGCGTAATGCGAACTGTGAGTCGCCGTATAGTGCCAATTATAGTACAGCATACTATGAGTAACTTGGCTCACTAAAGGCATCTATCGAAAAGCTCTCAGAACTTTTTATTTCCTCCATTTTATTTTGCGAAAATAAAATAAATATAATAAAAAAAATAACATAAACAACTATCAAACTTGCTTAGTGGCGTTTCGTATACAGCACACATACATACACAAATAAATTATTTTTTGTTAACTCTCCTTTTGTTTTCAAAATTTGTATAGTAATAGGAAATAATAGGAAAGTTTGATTAATGCAGAAAGATAGTAAACAATTTATAGTTTTATAGCAAAGTAATGGCACTTCAATGGTTTAAGTAATTTTTGATGCGTTGCAGTTTCAAATTCAATTTGATGATTTTTTAACACATTTCCTTGTAGACACGTCCGTTTTGTAAAATTATGCAATTTGTGTCAGAAAACGCGCTCTAAGGGAGATTAACTTCAAAATACAAAACACTCTAAGCAAAGCAGAGCATTTACTGCGTAGTGGATTATATTTTATAAGATGTAGAGTTTAAGTTGTCATGCAGTCGCTGTTAAAAAAAGAATATACCTGTGGGCAAAAAGTAAAGTGAATTTGGTTGTAAAATGAAAATTCTTTATTTATTCTTGTAAATCAATTTCATATCCTCTCAATGAAATACACTTATGCCAACGCTTTTTCCAATCCCCGAAACATGCCAAATAGTCCATTTCCGGTATAGCCATCAGCACCTTGTTCGATTCAGCTTTTATCTCCTCAATCGACTCGAAACGCGTTCCCCGGAGTGGTCTCTTGAGTTTTGGGAATAGCCAGAAGTCACACGGAGCCAAATCAGGCGAATTGGTCACGAAGAACAAGTGCAGTGTGAGACGGTGCATTATCGTGATGCAAAAACCAAGAGTTGTTGGCCCATAATTCTGGTCTTTCTAGACGAATTGCTTCACGTAAACGACGCATAACGCTCAAATAATATTCCTTATTAACAGTGTGGCCAGGTGGAAGGAATTCATAGTGCACCACACCACGAAAATCGACTTTGATGTGCTCTTTTCGGTCTGGCCTCGCCTTTAGCACGATATTCGCTTGATTGGTCGGTTGTTTCAGGGTCGTAAGCATAAATCCAAGTCTCATCTCCCGTAATGATGCATTTGAGCTTGTCCTGATAGTCTGAAAGCATTGTTTCACACACATCAACGCGACGACTTTTTTCCAAGAAATTGAGAGTTTTCGGTACCAAACGAGATTTGACTTTTCGTAGGCTCAAATGGTCTTTCAAAATGGTTGTCACATATCCTTCTAATATTCCGATCATATCAGTAAGGTCTTTAACAGTCAACCGACGATTTTTGAGCACTAACTCCTTCACTTTATTGACGTGTTGGTCATCTGTTGACGTCGATGGTCGTGCGGAGCGCTCCAAGTCATCAACACGTTCTCGACCCTCTTTGAAGTCTTTGTACCACTTATAAACATATTTCTGCGACATGGTCGAATCACCAAATGCCTTCTGCCACATGCTAAACGTTTCCACAGCCGAAATTTCATTCCGCAAACAAAATTTGATGGCACTTCTCTGCTCAATCAAATCAGACATTGTAAAAATCGAAAAATACACTCTTGGTCGTTTGGTAAACACCAGCGTAAATATGTTACTGATAATGGCATTCACATGAAAGTTGGCCCAGATGTTATTAACAGTGCTGCCAACTCATGAAAAAAATAACTAGAGCGAAATTTTAATCCCGCGAAGTTTGACAAATAAATTCACTTTACTTTTTGCCCACTGTATATATTATATATATATAATTTAAAATTTTAATTATTAAAATTATTTTTTTTCATTAGGGGGTTGTAGTTGATTTTTCGCTTTATTTTATAAAAGAAATTTTAAATTTAATTAGTAATGTTTTTATTATAATTTTTGAGCTGATACTTTATTTACCACATTTTATATATTTACAAAAGAAAACTCTTTAAAATTATTTTTCAATTAACATTTTTTTAATTTAATTTTATTACTAATTAGTTTTATTACTTAGTTTAATTACTTAAAAAAAAGGTTTGACTCTATTTGCAATATTTCGCAAATAAATAAAAATATCAATCAAATATATTTAATTACCAAATTATTTTTTATCAGTACGTGATTTTTTTTAGGGGTTTGTATTTACTTCATTTGCCGCATTTTGTTTTCAAAAAACATTTTTAGCTTAATTCTTAAAGTTTTTTATTATAATTTTTGATTTTTTCTCCTATCACTTGCCAATTCAGCTTATACGTTATTTACCCAATTTTGTATACAAAAACAAAAATTCTTTTATAAAATTGTTTTTTAATTTATTAAACTTATTTTTGTAATAATTTTTTTAATTTTTAGTCGTTATTACTTACAAAAAGGGTAACTTTGATACACTGCCACGTTTTTACGAACTCTCAACTGTAACCAGTGTTGTTTCAACACAAATCAACAACAGTACAATCACTAAGCCCAAAGACAGAAGTAAGAATATAATCAGCTCAAACCCCGTATATCGTAGAGTCCTACAGCCATTCATACACATGCATACATTTCAAATGTGCCTAAGTATATGTACATATCTACATAGTTGGCCACGTCCATTAGAGTTAGACAATCAGACACTTTGCATTAAAAAAAAAAAAACCATTTCCAAACTATACGTAACGCTAAATTAACTGCGATTTTTATCTTTTTCGTTTATCGTTGCCCACGATTCACATTTTGTTGTCACCATTTTAGATCTCTCACTCGCCTATGCGCCCGTAATCGAGGATATCCGGCCATTTCTCGGTATATTGGTCGGCATTGTGGGCAGTATTTTCCTGGTGGCTCTCATCATTGTCATCATTGTTCGAATGCGTGGCTCATCGGGACGCGATCGCAATAATTACTCGCATCCATCGACGGGTGGTGGGCGTGGCAACAATAATGGTAGCGTTAGCATCGGAACACTGCACAATGGCCAATCAATACAGGATATACGCATCGGTCGGGACACCTGCCATGTGACGAGCAGCCTCGATAGCATAGACAAGAATCCGGACATTATACCGCAAGGTGGGTCAATACACAACAATAAATACTGCCATTGTACTAAAAGTGTATAGCTTGCATGTGGGTGTGATTAAGTGGCGGTGGTGTGAGTGTGTGTGTGTGGGTGTGTAAAATAGAAAATGTCGTTTGTGGCCATGCCAGCGATTGAACTCCCACTACATACAATTAATGCTCTTTTGTTTTGTTTCATTTGTGTGCCTGGCTGTGTGCGTATGTGTGTGTGTGTTTAGATGGCCGCGACGATGATGAAGAGTGGACCACCAAGGGACATAATCGCGCTTATGCAACCGCAGCGCTGGCGGAGCAGAACGCCGTCATCACTTCGTCGTCGTATGATCACATAAACCCAACATATGCCGTTGTCGATAAGAAGTCAGCGGCGAATCATTTGCAACAATTGCAACAACAACAACAGCATCAACAACAGCTACCACCGCCTTCCCACGGGCAGTATATTCACTATAATGCGCTGATACCTGTGAGCAAAATGGGTGGATATGCTCAACAACAACAACAACAACAACAACAGTCGATGCAGCAGCAACCAAACAAGGTAGGTGTGTGCATAGACACCAGAGTAATAAAGCTCAGTGTAAAATCAAACCAAATGCCAAACCAAACCAATTGAAGCCAAATAGGCCAGGCTATTATTAGTACCAAAGCGCTAATCCAGAGCCTAACAAAGGGTCTCATTTTCATCAACAATTCCAATCTGGCCAATATGGGCTCAAGCCAAGTTTATTTATGGTTATATGCAGCTTGCACGAGTGCCATCAGAAATTTATAGCCTCTGCGCATAAATGTTGCACATTATGTACCCGCATGCGGCACGCAACAAAACAATGCCACAACGAATGTGCCGGTTTGCACTGATTCGCTACTATTTGGCTGCGTTGTTCTATGGTTTCGGTGTCATTTGGAAAATTGATAATCCCAAACTTTTCACCGTTGTTGCTGTGTATAGCGCGCGCTGCATGCATGTGCATATGTATGTGTAAATGGCCTTCTGCATTGTTAATACCAAAACTTTTCCAATACGAATACGGGCTCTTTGTGTCCGAAGTTGATATCTCGTTTATAATGGAGTGCCAGTTGGCATTTAAATTATAATCCAATAACTTTTTTTTTTAATAATTAAGTGCATAAATAATTGCATCTTTCTGGCTGTATAATAATCTGATTGTAGAGCACTGCGTAAAGGTAAAAGCAACATTCGGATTAGATTAGATTCTTTATGAGGTTTGCACTTCGACCTCATGGGCTTTTGTGCCCTCTACTGGGTTGGATTGAGCGTAAGTGCCTTTCCTCTGGCTACAGTTGGCCAAGATATCTCAACTTTCTCCGCGCTATAGTCTCCTGGGATTGGACGCAGAAACTACCAGAGTCCGTAGACCAAATCCCGATCAAATGCAGATGACTCAGATGACTTTGCAGTCTGCAGTGGCCTGTGGGAATTCCCGTGAGCATTCTCAGTTTACCCTTGGGGAGGGTTATGAGTTTTTAAGGCTCTTTTGGTTGTACCTTCTCAGTAGGAGTAGCCTAATAGTATGGTGCCAGCAAGCCTCTCTTAGTTCTAACTCTTCACTCCTAAGCTTATCATTAATGGTGTGTTGTCCAAAATCAAGGAAAGACTCGGGTCCTTTTAAAAGCTAGGCCGCAGCCTCTCTCGCCTAAGTGTCCGCTATTTCGTTTCCAGTTATACACCTGTGTCCTGGGCCACAAATTAGCCGGATATGATTGTGCGTTCCTAGTAGAATAAGTTTCTCGATATCCTCAAGGACTAGTGAGGATTTGATCTCATAGGACGATTGGGCCTTGAATGCCGCCTGACTGCCACTCAGAATGACAATTCGCTCATTCCGGAAATTCTTATGTAAGTTTATCTCTGCACTTAGACAGATGGCATACATATTCGCTTGGAAAATGCTGGGGCCATAAATTCCAGCGCCTATGCCTTCTGAGGTCGCCGTAGCCGAATAGTTTGGTACGTGACTACCATTCGGAATTCAGAGAGAATGTAGGTTCGAATCTCGGTGAAAGACTAAAATGGAGAAATGCTTCTAATAGCGGTCGCCCGTCCTCCAAGTGTATTTCTGCCATGAAAAAGCTTCTCATAAAAATATCTGCCGTTCGGAGTCGGCTTGAAACTGTAGGTCCCTCCATTTGCGGAACAACATCAAGTCGCAAGGCACAAGTAGAAGGAGGAGCTCGGCCAAACACCCAAAAATGTCGCGCCAATTATATACCTATATTTATATGCCTTCTGAGGTCTTCGAGCCATCTGTGAGCCAGTGCAGGTCTACTCCAGTTGAACTTTTTGTTTATTTAAATTTTGAACTTCTTTTCGAATTACTTTAGTGATATCATCTCTGAGCAGGTCCGCATAGCTCCCGCCCTGAAATATGAATTTTTGTTGTCAGAAATTGAAGATCTTCAGTTTCAACAGGATAGCCATGTCACACGGCTTATGCAACAATCGAACTTTTCCGTCTTAAGTTTGGCAATCGTGTTATTAGCCGTTTCGGCGTTGTCAATCGGCCAGTTTAGGAAACTGATTTGATGTCCGTAGACCTGCTTTGCGGAGAGCCATTAAGCACTACTTTTGTGACAACAATCCATCAACTATTCAGGTTCTCTAGGTGAATATCGAGCAAGCCCTTCGGGAGTTATAGCCAGAAATCGTCACCTAGGCCTTGGGAAACTTTATTAACAGAATGCCCTACTGCGGAGCCAGTTAAGATGGCCACATGAATGAAATTACGTTCCATAAGAGTGAAAATATTTGCTCTTTCGAACAACTCACTAAAAAACCGAAAAAATCATGTTTGTTAATTTTTTTTAATTTTTCCAATGAAATCACTGGTCCATACAGACCATAATTCAAAATAATGATCATAACTCAAAATTTAATCAGCCGTAGACCTTATGACAGTCGGTTACGATGACCTATGTAAAGAAATAAAGTTAAATTGGCGAGTATTTCTCTATAAGGTAGATTGACAAGAATGGCATATAATGCGAGACTGCTGAGCAAGGTCCAACTATCTGCGTTTTTGCGCATCACCGGCGCTTTAGAGACCAGCCCTAATAAAGCGCTCGAGTTGCTAGTCTACTCGCCTGCTCTAAGTCTGGTAGAAAAGCATGTGGCCGCCGCTTCAGCACTTAGACTTAACAATATGACGGTATGGAAGACCCGGCGTTTCGGCCACGCTTCTATGCTACGTGATATGAGTACCTGTAATCAAGAAATCGGCTACTAATTCCCTAAACCCACTTTCGATAGGCTCTTCAAGACTGGCGTCCTGTCAAGAAAAGAATGGCAAACTCAAAGACTATAGAGAAGAATTCAAACGTGAGCGAACATCCTTCGTGATTACCGCGGAAATCATTCAAAAAGTCCACGACATGATTCTCGCTGATCGATGAACGAAGATGCGCGAAGTAACAGAGGCCATAGGTGTGTCGACCGGAACGGCAATTTATATTTTACATGATAAGTTGGCGATGAAAAAATTGTCGGACCGATAGGTGCCGCGATTGCTCACGTTGGACAACAAGCAGATGCGGCTGTTAACTTCGAAGCAGTGTTTGGAGCAATTTAAACGAGATTCGAAGGAATTTTTGCGTGAATGTTGATGCAACCAGGATTCATTATTACCCACCAGAAACTAAGCAACAATCAAAACAATGGATTTCTCCCGGTGAATCTGCTCCAAAGAAGGCGCAGACAGTTCCATCGGCCGAAAAGGTCATGACAACGATTTTTTCGGATGCAAACGGCGTCATCCTGATAAATTTTTTAGAAAAAAGGAGAATGGTCACTGGACAATACTACAGTAAGTTATTGGACCACTTTCACAAAAAATTTAAGGAGGCAAGGCCGCATTTGGCGAAAAAGAAGGTGCTGTTTCACAGCGATAATGCACCAGCACATTAATCTGGAGTTGTCGCCGCCAAACTGCATGAATTTGCTGCTGCACCCTCGTATTCACTTGTTCTGGCTCTCTGCGATTTTTTCTTATTCCCTAACATGAAGAAATGAAAATGAGGATGTCATCACAGAGGCGTATTTTGGAGAGTCCGACAAATTCTATGTTTTTGGAGGGATAAAAAAAGGGCCAGAGCGTTGCGAAAAGTATATCTTTCTAAAAGGGGACTATGTTAAAAAATTAAATTTTTTTTTTAATTGTGTCGTCATTTCTAACACGGGTACTTATCGAACCGCCCTCGTAAGATCAGGAGAATTGCTTATCCTCTTAAGAGAGAACATCTCGAAGGTCGTGGCATATAGACACTCTTCTAGGCTAGGAATATTTTTGCAGGAATAGTGCAGAAGTTGTAGAGGCGAGGAAGAGGCAGTAGAACACCATCACCGTCACTGTCCAGCCTTAGAAGAGCAAGGTTGTTAGGAAAATACCATTTAGAC
>JAYXIM010035006.1:0-12802 GCA_037575425.1 Anastrepha fraterculus | reverse complement strand
ACAAGCTGTGTGTGAGTTATTGACAAAATTATTTTTTTATTTGAAAGGCGCATATATGCCATTAAGTGTGGAATATGACATCATTCAAATGCCCGCCTCGGCTTTTTACGGTGGAACGGATCCGAGTGGTCCAATTTTCAATGACTCTTCCGCATAGATCTGGCTGAATTTGAGCGATGGCCTGTGTTATGATCACCTTTAGAGCATCGGTTGATTGTGGTTTATTTGCATAGACCTGAGAAACCACACAGGAAAAAGTCTAGCGGGGTCAAATCGCATGGCCTTGGTGGCCAATTCACATCACCCCTGCGAGAGATAACCTTACCCTCAAATCGTTCATGCAGAATGTCAATCGTGGCGTTTCCTGTGTGGCACGTAGCGCCGTCCTGCTGGAACCACATGTCGTCTAGGTCCATATGGTTGAATATGGGCCATAAGAAATTGGTTATCATCGTTGTGTGGCGCTCGCTGTGGACGGTGACCGCCTCACCAACGTCGTTTTCCAAAAAGTACGGACCAATGACGCCGCCGGCCCAAAATCCACACCAAACGGTAACTTTTTGAGGATGCATTATCACCTGGTGAACCTCGAGTGGATTGGTGTCGTCCCATATATGGCAATTTTGTTTGTAAACACAGCCATTCATCCAAAAATGCGACTCGTCACTAAATATGATTTTTCGCCCAAAACTGGGGTTCTCTTCCAAACGATTCGAAGCCCAGTCAGCGAACAAACGGCGTTGTCTATGGTCATCAACTCTAAGCTCCTGGGTCAGTTGGATCTTGTACGGATGTAGGCCCGACGCAAAATTCACCAAGTTGAAGTCTGCGTAAGGCCAAGTTCTTGTGCACGGCGAGGAATAGACTGCCTCGGGTTCTGCTGTACACTTTCACCGACTGCGGCAATGTTCTCGGCTGATCTTGCGTTCCTTGAACGTACGGATGTTGGCTAATTGTTTGCTGACCCGGTAATCTCAAATTTGACCACCAAACTTTGAAGAGTCAACTTTGAAGGGCCACCACGTCTACCGAAAAATGGGCGCAATGCGCGCAACGTTGCAATAATGAACACTCATTTTGATAATAAAGTTTTATCATTTGAACGTGCTGTTCAATCGTGTAACTTGCCATGATGATTTGGCATAAAAAATGGAATAATAAACAAAAGATTTGACAGATGTCACCAAAACAAAATGGCTGCCACAGGGCGCCAAAATCGACCCAATTGAAAAACCCTTTAGTGCAAACTATATTTTTATAAAAAAATTAACAAATAATTAAGTAAAATCTATCATTGGAAAAAATGGCTTAAATTAAAAGTTCTACACACTTTTTCGGTATTTGTTCGAGCATTGGTGATGTGCGTCTTGATGTTATTCCACAATGGGAGGGACTTAAAGTTTTAAGCCAACTCCGAGTGGGAAATGTGTTTTATGAGGAGCTTTTTCCTAACAGAAATATACTTTTAGGCTTGCCATTGCCTGTCGAGGGGCGACCGCTATTTGAAGGAACTTTTTCTATTATTTGGTATTTCGGGCCGGAATTTCGAACCTCCGCACTTCCAAATGGTAGCCAGACACCAACCCGTTCGGCTACGGTAGCTGCCTAGACGTCGCATTTCTTCACTTTTAAATAACCCATTTACCTTAAAAAAAAATTACAATTGACGGGCTCAAACCAGCCACGGTTCCACAATCACTAAATGCGCTCGAGTTCTCAACTAGATTTCCCTGCAGGATGCTTTCATACACACACACACACATATACTCTCATGCGTGCAAATAACTTGAAGTAAATAAAATTTATAATCTGCCGCCTATGGCGCATTTAACCCTTGCATTGCCAGTGCTGAGTGTCTCAGCGGTAGGCAATCGACTTGATCAGGACCACCACCTCAGTCAAATGTAGGTTAGCTGCAGAAGTCAAGTTTATTTATTTACCGAACATGGCATTTGAAAGTTTAAGCCCTTAAGCTAAAAATTTATTATTATCTATTGCATTACAAGCACACCCACCAGCGCTGAGTGTCGACAAAGCGCAATAAACAAGCGCTTAAGGAGGGAGAAGAGAAGAAGAAGAAGAGGAGAAGAAGAAGAAGAGGGAAATACATGCATGCATGTGTGTGCGTGTAACCGCGTTTTACTTTGCGAACGGAAGGCAGCAGCAACAAGTGCAAAAAACACATAAATAAACAAAAAGTGTGGATTGAAAGTCATCGCATAAACAACAATAACCGCACCAGCAACAAAACACTAAAAACTACAGCGCGTTATTCGAGTTTACACTTGTGTTCTGTTTTGTGTTTTTCTTGTTGTTTTCTTTGCTTGCAATTGCAAGTTTTCCCTCTCCCCCTTTTATATTATTTTTTCGACTTTTGCTCGCATCCAATTGCAACGGCCACAGCTGCCTGCACTCGAACCACATTCTGGGTCCCTGCTTGCCTGCAGCTGTGAATGGCAAATTCTATGCTCTCTGCTTAGCTGCTTCATTGTTTGCCTGTTTGCCTCTTGTTGTGGTCCGATTGCGGCCAACACGAAGCGCCATAGTGAAGAAAGAGTTGCCCGTTGTTCCGTAAAAGGCTCCACACGCCTCAGTTCCTTGTTGCACCTTGCGTGCCTTTCATTTGTTTCTACTCGCTGCATTGTGTGCACTGCTCGTTTATTGTTTTTGTTGTTGTTGTTGCTGTAATATAAGTACATAATACGGCAGCTCAGCAAGTTAGATTGCAATTGGAGTTGTCCTGCCATGTCCAAAGCTTTGTGCTCTACTTGCCAGCTATCCACCAACATGCAGGGCTGCCTCCCCCCGTTCCCATATGCGGCCATGTGTAGGTGTGCATGCCCATTTGTTCTTGGTGTGTGTGTGCTTTCAAAAACTGCTGCCATTATGATTTCATTTTTATTGCTGTTGTTTTTCTGTACACCATTTTTATTGCACTAGAAAGGCAATACAATTCCAAAATCCGAGTTTTATTGTTCAACGAGCATATTATATATCGTACACACACACACACACACACACAAATGAGTGTGTGCCCACATAAATTTCGCCCATCTACTCAAATACATACGCATCCATATATACACACCCACATACAAATACATACTAAGCTCACTATGCATTACCTTACCCTTGCCGCAGTGCAGCTTACGCCATACGCTCCACGCTCCCTAGACTCTTGCACACCTTTTATAATAACTATTACGCTCCCTCTACTCGCTACCAGTTGTAGTTTGTTTTATTTTCTGTTTTTTTGTTTTTTTTTAGTTCTATCTGGTGTCTAAAATTTTCCAGTTGTCCTCCTTTTAATATCGTAATAATGCACTTCACACATAATATTCTTGTGGTTGCCACTTTTATTGTTATTGTTGTCGGTGTAGTAGATTTTCGTACCTCATAATGTGGGTATTTTTACAAAGATTTATAAACAATTTTCTTTCACCTCAAAATTGTGGGAAAATCACACGTTGCACAAACAAACGATTAGCGGTATTTTTGAAACCACTTGAGCTTTTATTGTTTTTATGATTTCTCTCGCTTGGTCGGATAGGAATTGAGTAGTGAATAAAGTTGGGAAGATTCTTAGAATTATTATAATTAAATTGGTGTAGAAGTTTATTTTCAGTATATTTGGAAATATGAAAATTTATTAATTAAGCAGGTGGATCTGCTTGTGCTCACATAATTAAGGGGGGAGCCTGGTTTATAAGGTCAAACAAATCAATTTTTTTTTTGTTTTAAGCGATTCCTAATATATTTCAGAATATTCACACAAAGTTACAGAGCCTAATTCTCAATATTTCCGTAGATACAAAGCCAAAGGTAGGCGAGCGTTAGGTAATTACGCTGTGACCGGACGGCTATAGTACAAACTTTATCTTGTTTTCTCGACTTTTCATTTTTATGATTTCTTTGAATTGGCGTACATGAATGAACCTTTTGAAATGAATCATAGCTTGTTCAGTATTAAATTCTCTTCTATTTGAACTAACAAAATAGATAAAAGAAAGTTTTTTCAAGATTTTTATACCAAGTTGAAGTGAATTTTTTTTTTATAGAAAGGCATTTTTTTCTTTAAAACCTCCAAAAAGTTGAAATTTTGGAATTTCTCTCAGTTTTCTTAGTTCATCTAGAATAAAAAATCATGATAATTAGAAATCCATTTGAATTGTTTCCTTTAGATAATAATTACGAGCTGTATCTTGTAGGCCAGTTGAAAACTCCAGTGTTGCAGCGCTCTACTAATTTTTATGTTGAACATTTTTTCCAACTTATTTTGACCAGTACAAAAATTTTTTATACTTTTTAAATGTTCATTAAAAAATAGAATAAACTTTGCAGTGCTAAATTAATTTTTTCCTTAAAAAAAAATCGCAAAGAGATGCAATTTTTAGACCTCATAAACCAGGCTCCCCCTTAAGCCACTTTATATTATTCTTCATCATTGGGGCATTAACCGCTTAAGCGATTTTGGCCGAGTCATTTCTTCCTCGTGCAAACCGACGTCAGTTGCATACGCCAAGTGAAACCGAGCGCTCTTTCACCTGGTCTTTCCAACGCAGAGGAGACCTTTCTTTTCCTCTCCTGCCACCAGCTGGTACCTCATCGAATACTTTCAGAGCCGCAGCGTTTGTATCCATTCGGACGGCATGACCTAGTCGATAAAAGAACCCCTTTATCTTACCGGCAATATTCTTCATGTTAATGTTTTTACCGAATTTTGTTTCAAAAATTTTAAATTTATATAATAATATAAAATAAATTTTATAATAAAACCTGATATATAAAAATTCCAAATGTTGCACGTAATTCACAAAAATTTAAGAACTTAAAAAAGCATCCAAACTTCTAACTTTTTTCAGAATTTTGAAGAATTTTGAAGAATTATTATTCTTTTTAATTTGTTTTCTTTTTTTAATTTTTTTAATTTGTTTCCTTTTTTTAAATTTTTTTTTACTTTGTCTTATTTTTAATTTTTTTTTAATTTTTTTTTTATTTTTTTATTTTTTTTTTCTTGTTTTAATTTTTTTAAATTTGTTTTCTTGTTTTAATTTTTTTAATTTGTTATCTCTTTTAAGTTTTTTTTTTTTTAATGCAGTTTTATATATAATATATAGGTGCCAGTAGAAATAGGCAAAGGAAATGCTTAAATGGGATCCCTGGTGGACTACAGCACACAAAACCCGAAAGCCAAATTCGATTTCCATAGCTTTGATATTTTCGATGAAGTTAAGGCTAAGGTGAACAATAAAAAAGTTTATAGAAGTATTCCAACAATAATAAATGCGCCTGTATTTAAGGCAACAAAATTTTCGATATTTGCTCGCTCAGAAAGCAATGTGCAACGCAGCGAAGCAAGTGACGTACCGGGCGGAAAGAAAGATAACATCATTCGCTAAAATGCTCAAGAGTTCGCATGCGTTGTTAGAAGCGAAATGCATATGTATCAAAAAATAACTACGCTACAGCAAAAAACAAAAAACCGCACTCTTGTTTCAAAATAAATTTTCAACTTCACGTCTATAATTACCAATTTTGCATAATTTTTTTAGTAATTGAATAAATATATAAAAATAAAATATATAATTTTTTTATTAATAATAATAATTTACAAAAATATACATAGTAAAGCTAGTTTTAGTACCCGTAGTGATGTCCAAGTTCGTCCATTTGTAACAGAATTCCGTTTTATCAATTCTGGTTGATTGAAGGAGAACTTCACACTTAAACCACTTCGCTGTTAACTGCACTCACACTTGCATTGTAACTCCAAGAGGTGCTGTAGGGTCGTATTTGTATGATGTTCACTCGTTGGAAGGCATCAGGGAGCATGCCCGTTTATGTAAGCGACCAGTAGTTATTCCTGCTCAACTTATAGGTTATATTAATTAAATATTTATCTGCTGTGAGATAACATAAAGGAATGAATTTGAAATATTCAATGCTACAAAATATCGAAGACGTAATCTGTTATAAGCTACCGTCGGCTTTTTTTAATTGTAGTGTATGCTTCTGCGCTCACTTCACACACAGCAGATAAGAAAATCACCATTCACTGTGACTGTCGCGAAGACATAAAGCGCTTTCGATTCGCTACTTCTGTGCTCGCTATCTCTAAACTTTGCTCACTTGACGAAAAATGTGCATGTGAAGCCAACATAAAAGTTATCGAGTCAGATTCGAATCTCGTAAATCTGGTATAATTCATTGTTTTCATTACTGCCAACTCTCTTTGACGAAAGTTTCATTAGACCGCGTTCATACACAGATATTTTAGGCAATTCAACCTTTTGTTTGTTATATTTTGGTGTTGACCGACTACTCCATTGCTTGCAATTGTTTAGTTTTTGGTCTACAATCAACAACAACACTGATAAGAACGGGAACACAAAGGGTGTTGATGGAGCACGAGCAGGTTTCCCTGTGTGAACACAGTCTTATTAATACACTTTGAGTGCTTCCAGACAAACGTAATTTTTGACATTTTCTAGGGAAAATTTGTTTTGCTGGATGGAGGTGATGTACTTTTGCTAGCGCATCCTAAGAATTGTATACCGTCAGTCCAAACTGTTTGTTTGTAAATAAGTAATTTCAGAAGAAACAGTGGCGATTTCAAATTTGATTGTTCGAGACGTAGAATGCGGCGTTCACAATTATTCTAAGAGGATTCTATTGTAATCTCAAGTGAGATTTCTGGGTCTGGGTAGGCTTCTGAACTGCATTCCCAGCGCTTTGCGTTCTGTAAAGTCGTTTTGAGTTCTCCACATGATCTTACTGTCGAGGGGCATGCCTAAATATGTAGTTATTTTCATTGCTTTGAGTTTAACAGGAGGGCAGGTTCCAAGTTTTAAGGAGAACGCAATTTGGGCAGACTGTATCTCATTTTACTTAACTCGCCAATCTTTGAGTCATGGGTTATCATATAATATTAAGAGCATTTTGGAGTTTGAGTGAGACCAATTGTGGAAGTGTGTCCATTGCGAGAATCGCTGTAACGTCTACAAATGTGCCAACAATTGCTTCTTCGGATGCTGGCAAGTCATGTGCTTAAAACAGATATAGAATGTGACCCATTGCACTACCTTGAGGAACACCAGCTCAACTTTCGCACAGTTTAAACTGTTGTACTCTTTGCTTAACAAAGAAAAATCGGTTTTTGAGCTGTGATTCAATACAAATTTAATAGTTAATTAGGAGGATATTATTTACTTTATAAAGTAAGTCGTCGTGCTTTACTCGATTGAATGCTTGAGATATCAGGTCAGTCCATAGGATCGTGCGTATTTTACCCATAGTTTCACTTTTGTACGATTTTGCATACAAAAAACTATTCGCGGATTATAACGGAACTATTTATAGTTTCTTTGCTATATTGTGCATTCAACAAGTGATTTTATTCGTGGATAGAAGCACGTGTTGTTAAAAAATAAAATGGAATCTTCGAGCGTAAGGACTGCGGAAAAGTGGTTTTCAAAATTCCGAAGTGATAACTGTGACGTGGAGGATGCCCCGCGCACGCTGGTCGTCCTGAAGTCTTTAACTCCGACGCCTTACTCGAACTCGTGGAAGCTGAGCCAAATTCGACAGTCGATATGATAGCTCAGAGGTTAAATTCATCGCATGGAACAGTTCACAGGCACCTGGTTCAGTTGGGAAAGGTTTCAAAGCTGGGAAAATGGGTTCCGCATAGACTCTCCGTCGCCAACCTTCAGCAGAGAGTGAATGTGTGTTCTCAGCTGCTACAACGGCTTGAAAATGAAAGTTTTTTCAACCGTATCGTTACCGGTGATGAAAGATGAGTCCTTTACAATAAACCTGTTCGGAAACGCCAATGGTTAGATAAAGATGAAATACCAGAACCGACCCCTAGAGATGGCATTCACCCCAAGAAGATTCTCCTGTCTATTTGGTGGGACATGGCTGGTATTTTTTATTATGAACTTCTGGAACCAAACCAGACGAGAACTGCTAATTATTATTCCCATCAGCTCTCAAACCTGAATAAGGCTCTTAAAAAAATCTACCATCTTTAGTGAATAGACGCAAAGTTTTGTTTCATCACGACAACGCAAGACCTCATAGCGCAAGGCAAATATATATTAGGTAAGCTGAACGAGCTCGGATGGGAGCTAATGCCGCATCCACCATACTCTCCGGATATTGCACCTTGTGATTATCACCTTTTCCGTGCACTTCAATCCCATATGAGTAACAAGAACTACTTCTCAAAAGAAGGTATGAAAAGGGATATCGAAGCGTATTTTGGCTCCAAGGACAAACAATTTTTTGAGCAGGGAATTAAAAATTTGCCTAAACGTTGAGAATACATTGTAAATAGTGAAGGAAAATATATTATTGATTAATAAATACTTTAAACATCTTTTTTATTAATTTTAAAACCACCTTTAAAAACGCACGAGCTTATGGACTGACCTGATACATCGAGGAATGTAGCAGTGCAGTTCTTTTCGTGTTCAAATGCATAGTGAATGCAATTTACCAGCCTGTGAACTTCTTCGATTCTGCTGTGTTTTTTTATGAAGTCCAATCGGTGATTTCTAATAATCATTCGTCTTTCTATTACTGGCATCTATCTTTTGAGGAACAGAACTTCTATTATTTTAGAGGCGCTGGGCAGCAAACTGATTTGGCGAAACGATTCAATTTGCAAGCACTTTTCCCTGGTGGATTCCTAAACTTCTCCTCGGCAACTTTCCATTGGCGAAGAAAAAAACGTGTAACCGCGTATTTGCTTGAGCTCGAGTTTTTTTATCGCTTCTTTAATTTCAGTTTTTTAAAGGAAAATCATTCCATTTTTTTATTTTACTTGTGTTTTAATAAGCTGGGCGATAAATATTCACTTATTTCTCTATATATGTATTTGCTAAACATGTATTTTAATAAATTAGTTTTCATAAATCATCTTAATAAATTGTAATACAAATTATGCGAATGTTAGTTCCGAAAGCTGTGATATGCAAATGAGAAACTGTAATCTTAATTACAAGCACAAAATAGCTTGTGAGCCTGTACACATACAGACAAATTTTCGCACGTACCTACATGTGTGCATGCGTATGTGCACTTGCAGAGTATTAAATAAATTTTTATATATATGTATATATAATAAACATGTGCATATGTGTGTGTGTCTATTTTAAATGCAGTTAACAAGTAAAACATTGCATGATTACTTGTCCGAATTTCGCACCAACATTTCATGTTCATTCAATTAGCATAAATGAAATTACTTTCAGAAGGCATTGTTTCGGAAAACACGCACATGTGGACATACAAGCATACGCATGAGCATAAAGGGTGTGCCAATATTCACGTGATTTTCTATTGATTCATTGAGGGCTGAGTTTGTGGTGGTGAGTGGGATACATAGAATATCGGGTAAATGGCTTTGACAGCTGAAACGTAATCTTTTGACTGAATGCGAATACATGTTTTAGGTTTCAGAAGCAAGGTCTGATTTTTTTTTGGGCGAAAACACAAATATTTTTAGATTCTTGTAAGTCCCAAAGCGCATTTGTTTTACGACATATTTAGTAATACAAATCTTGACAAAATCAAAATTTTTCCAAAGCAACAAAGTTCCGGCAACGGATTTTGATAGAGCGGACAAAAGAAGTAGATGTGTGTCGGCGATATGAAAATCTACGTCTGAATTTTTCTTGGGAGAATTCACAGTTTTCATCCTTTCGTATATTCTTACGATAAATCGACATAGAAAACTATGGGATCTTTACATTTTAGACTTATGTAGCATGTGCAGATTTTTTTCCTGAGAAGTTTTTTCATGGCAAAAATACACTCGGAGGTTTGCCATTACCTGCCGAGGAGCGGTCGCTATTAGAAAAAACTTTTTCTTCATTTTGGTATTTCACCGAGATTCGAACCTACGTTCTCTCTGAATTTCGAATGGTAGTCACGCACCAACCCATTTGGCTACGGCGACCGCCAAATTATAGGTACTGTAAATATGAGTCAAAAATGCAGGACAATTTTGTAACACAAAAATAGATGGGTACAAATTCATGAAATCGCACAGAAAAAACGAACGTCTGCTTTTTTAGCGAACTCATTATACATAAATCATGATTTCCGTAATTTTTCCAGTATTTACTTGCGAAAAAATATATATTAATCCTTTTTTAGGAACTAAGTTTTTGTATAGCTTTTAGTTCGACTTTAAATATCGCGATAACTATTCGTCCTATTTTAATGATATGAAAAGTATTACGGCGCAAAATTTTTAAGCTATTAAAAAGTGGCTGAAGCCTTTAAGCAGCTCGTGTTTGAGGTATCCACTTCTAAGTGACACAAGTGTTTTAAAAATTAGTCCATGCGAATGCAGAAGTGTATTGACTTCCAAAGAGAATATCTGGAAAAACAAGAACGTGATTTTCATTAATTTTTTTTGATTAGACTATAAAACTCGTAATATTTGATTCCAGTCATAAACTTATGCCGACTACATCGAGTAGTATCGCGCTTTCTGCTGCAGCTTGTTTAGTTTTGTCGATCCAAAGCATGATTATTATTTTTTTTTCTTGGACGAAGTAAATAACTTTTTTTACCTCCAAAAATAGTAAATGTAGAAAAATCTTCAAATTAGGTTGCTTTTTAGCTCCCTAAAGTGAGTTAACACCTTAAGGTTTAACATAGCTTATTGGCCTAGAACCATTTGTGCTGTCTGCTGGATCTATTCTTTAAAGGCATTTTGGTTTTCCAAATAGTCCGCAATTGCCCGAGAAATTGCAGAAATAGAATTCCAGTATTTTTATTTTAAGAAAATGCATAAGAAGGCAGATTGTTTCAACCACACTGACTTACGCTCATAACATACACATATACGTTCATAAAAATACGAATCTTGTGTACATTTATTAATTATTTAACACTCATAATTATTCAGTCTATACAGCCACATTTTTTGGGCAAAATTTGGAAATTAAAATTTGGTGACCGAATGTGGCCGAAGCCAAAGTCTAGGCTGAAGTTCGGTCGTTCTTTAATTATTAAACGGCGTACAGAATTCTAAAGTCGGCGCTTTCATAAATGGTTGACGTCATCAAAAAAACAAAACTAACAAAAGGAAGAGAAATTATATGTTTCTAAACATTCAATGAATGGCTTGGTAATATTATGATTTCAAGTTTTGTTATTATTAAATTAAGCACGAATTATAAAATGCTGTTATGGTACATTTTTTAGCTGATGACGCCGTGGCAAGAGAGTGCGTGTGTATTAGGCCGGGTAGATTTGTGGGGAGGCAAAGAAATCGCCCATTGCTCTGTGAAAAGCATATTTTAGGGATCAAAATAAGAAACTTTGCCTGAAGGAACCATACCTCTAAAACGAATTCTGATGTCTCCCAATTTGGTCGAACTTTTGTGGGAGGCAAAAATCGTCCATTGCTCTGTAAAATCTTATTCTAGGGTCAAGAAACTTTGCCGAAGACCTACCTCTAAACAAATTTGATGTCCCCAATTTGGTCAACTTTTAGTAAAGGCCAAAAATGGTGATATTTTGAAATGATTGTATGGGGATTTCCCCAGGGGAGTTCCAGGGGGTGAGCCACTGGCATGGGTGGATCGGCCGTCCAAAGTTAGTGGG
Organism: Anastrepha fraterculus; assembly: GCA_037575425.1. Classification (NCBI taxonomy): domain Eukaryota; kingdom Metazoa; phylum Arthropoda; class Insecta; order Diptera; family Tephritidae; genus Anastrepha; species Anastrepha fraterculus. Next base: position 1,177 of record JAYXIM010035006.1, on the reverse strand, counting down.
TGTCGGTCATACATTTGGACTCGATTGGAGCACTCTAAATGGGTCAAAGTGGGATTTTTCGTTCGACCCAAATTGAGGGACATCAGAATTCGTTTTACAGGTATGGTTCCTTCGGCAAGTTTCTTATTTTGATTCCTAGAATATGATTTTCATAGAGCAATGAGCGATTTTTAAATCGACCCGCCCTAGTGTGTATATATAATTTCTTATGTATGGCAGTTTCTATAGCCTTTGTTTACTCTCCCTTTCACAAGCAAGTAACCTCTCTTCCTATTCTTTGTGTTTTCGCAGCTTTGAATTCGAAAAGCGCAAACTTGTATTCATTCTTGCAAAAATTATAATTCAGGAATGCATAAACAACTTTTGTCCAGCTACCTTTTCTTATTGGAATAACATTGACAGGTAGTTAAGAAAACGGGTCTTAGACGCTAAAGTTGTTTCTCGGAAAACAGTTTATTGGCGCTAAATGCATGAATTGCTAGGAAAACCCAGAAATAATAAATAATAGAAATTCCTGAATCAGAAGAAAAATTACAAAAAACCTGAGTTCTCTATCAGCCTGGAGTGCATGTATTACCGTAATGCTGTAATATTATTTATGAATGAATTTAATATAAGACAGACGAAAGAAAATTTTAAAAACACATTAAACTAAAATTATAAAACGAACTATGAAATTTACAATATTAAAATAAAATATTCAGAAAATTTTTTTATTCTCCGTTCGTAGTTTCAAAGATAAATCCAGAAAATGTATACCAAGGAATGTTTGCACTTCTGCATAAGCAAAAGCATATTAAGCGCACACATCCCTTCAATTATATGTATGTATGTGTGTGTACACCCATGACTTGCAGCTCAATGTGTGTGATACATATGTTTGTATGTGTGTATATGCCTACACATGTGCGAGTGCATATATTCATTTCGTTTCTTTAAGCTCTGTCGTGGAAAGACAAACACTTCAACTTGATTTATAAATTAATTAACTGCAGTAGGTAAATATTTGCATTTGTTTTAGCACAGGAGGTTATCTGAAAAGAAGCAGTGAAAATTAGGCCAAAGTTTGATATTTTGAAAACAACTAAAAACAGAAAAGAAAGACAGTTGCTTTTTTAAGTGTTAATGGTTGAGAAAGGCGAACGCAATTAGTGGAGATAGGCTTTCCAAGAAGATA
>JAYXIM010034998.1:0-18979 GCA_037575425.1 Anastrepha fraterculus | reverse complement strand
ACCAGTTCCTCTTACTTAGTTCATCAAACTGCTCTACTTTTTTTTGGCTGCCATAAAAGCGACTTAAACGATTGGATCGAGTACAGTAAAGGGTCTTGTTTTATCTGGAATGAAAATCATATGAAAGTGGAATCGATTTTAATCGGGCATTAAATACAATTAAATATTTTTGGCGTTACGTGAGATCAAAGAAATCGCTGGATTTCTCGAAAGTTAACTCTATCACTAACACTTTTAAAAGTGGGAATAAAAACAACATAAGCTTTCTACATACATACATACAAGTTTTTCGAAATTATAGTTAAAAAAATATCTTTTGAAGTTAAAAAATTAAAATCTACTAATCAACATGGCTTTATGCGTGGGAGGTCAACTTAAACCAATTTAGACGTTTTTTTTTGGAATTTTGTCTTTATTCATCGAACTCAAGTTAATACCAACTATACCGATTTTTTGAAGGATTTGGGAAAAGTATATCAAATCTCTCACACTTAGTGCCTGAACTCGCAGATCTTAGCTTTCATTCTAGCGTTTTGTCTTGGATGCCGTATTAATCGGCGGAACGCTGTTGTGTTGTTGTTGTGGGTGGTATTTGCTTATGCTCTTTTATTGCGCGATCTAGAAGGTAGCGTTCTTAGGCCTCTTTTGTTAGTCATTTTTATTAATGACATAAAACATTGCTTCAGGTGCTCTAATTTCTTATTGTATGCGAATGACTTAAAACAATTTAGAACCGTCACGAGTCCTTCTGATTCTTTCAAACTTCAATTGGACCTGGATGGTGTAACAGTTTAGTTTAGTGGGAATCAGTTGCATTTAAATATAAAAAAATGTGTTTTTTTAGTATTTGCTCAACTTCGATATCCTATCTATAGTTGATATTACATTGGTGACTCTTTGCTCAGTTTGGTTAATGAGATGGCGAATCTTGGAATAGTTTTTAATGGCAAATTTTTTTACTTAATTTATTTAGAAGTAGTTCCGTTATTTTGTTATGTTCGTATACATTGTTCTACTCATAAATTATCTCCAGCCTCGTAGCAAATTTCGCTTTTTACCAATTGAGTGGGCTGCTAAGGAAAATCGGATTGCAGTGATTGCATTATATAAATTTAGAACAATGTGCGTGACATTTACGAGTTGTTGAAAAAATTTAATATTTCGAGGACTTTTGTTTACCACACGATCAACATTTTTTCCCAAACGTCTGAAGTGACAGCAAAAGAAGTGGTCGTCCTCGCGTGGTTCGAACCAGTGCAGGGGAAAAATCCGTTCGAGAAAGAAATCACAGAAAGGCCCTTAGAAAGCAGAAAATCATGTCCTGGGAATTGAATGTATAGACCAGATCCATGCCAAGGCTAATTAGAGGTAATCTCCTCATGAAAGCTTTCCATCGCTCAACTGGTAATCTTTTGAAAACGAGCTTAAAGAAAATTAGACTCGACAGATGCAGGCAGCTTCTTCGGCGGCACGCGGTCAACGACCACGAGAATATATTTCTCACAGATGATAAAATTTTGGACTGTTGAAAAAGTTTCTAATAAGCAAAACAACAAAATCTATGCTAAAACTTCGAAAGACTCAAAAAATTGTATTCTAAAGTTCAGCGCGGCCACCATCCAGCCAGCGTAATGGTTTGGTGGGGAGTATCTTGTAAAGGCGTTACATCTCTTCATTTCTGAGAAAAAGGGATTAAGACTCGGGCAAAAGTGTACGAGGAGAATGTTTTGGAAGGCGTGGTAAAGCAGTTGAGCAGTACTCTCTTCAATGGAGCGCGTTGGATCTTCCAGCAAGATTCCACTTCAACCCATAAGGCAAAAACCACCCTGCAGTGGCTAAAAAAACAATATTCCTGGGTTATAGCCGCAGAAGATTGGCCAGATTTGAATTCAGTGGACTGTAATTTGTAAACGAAATTGCAGAGCATGGCCTGTCGAAGACGTCACAGAAATTTGGGGAGGCTCAAACAATCCTTCGATCGACAGCGACTTCAATATCCATGGAAACCATGCGTGTTGTCGTAGCTGAATGGTCCAATCGTTTGAAGGCTTGTGTAAAAGCAAATGGTGACCATTTCGAACGAAAATTAAAATTTTTTTTTAATATTTACATGATTGAAGTTAGTTTCATACTTCAATAAAAAAAAAGTGTTATAATTTCATATCTATAACGGTTTAACTTGCAACTGAACTTATGACAAGACTAAGTATAAAAAATTACGAGTGAGAAAAAAGCACTTCGTCTTCCGTACCATATAGTTTTACTCTTATTTTTTTCATAAACAAATTCCCTACTTATTTGAATGCTAATGTATGCCAATATTAGTAGACTATAAAATCATTCAAGCGTTCACCGGGCCCTACGCACGTGTCACATAGGCTGAACTCAATCAAAGCCAGTTCAATTTCTGAACATTCGTCTGCGTTACAATATATTAATTTTGAGGGCATTGGTCGTTTGTGGTTTATTGGCATAGGCCTGTGACTTGAGAAAACTCCTCAAGAAAAGTCTAGCCGAATGAGTTGGTATGCTCTTCATAACCAATTCTCCTCTCCTCTGCCAGAGACAATCATACTTCCCGTTCTCATAAATTTTATATCAGCCCAATTTAAACGGTCTGATAGAATGGCATTAATATTAGAAAGCAGGTGTATTGAATTTTGATCATTAGCACGTGCACAGCAAACCATTTGAGATTTAGCACTAGATAGTAGAATAATAAACAACAAATTTCGCATAATTGGCCGAAACAACATGGCCACCATTATCTGTCAACATTGACCTATCCCTGTTCGGAAACCCAATAGAAAGTTTAGACATGCCGAAAATATTGAAGAAGCTTCAAGAACGTTGAGAAAAAAGACACAACTTCTCACCTCCTCTGAATTCCTCGTTCAACGTTTGGTATTTGGGGGCACTATTTTTAGCCTATCTAAATCAAACAGCGAACACTGGTTTAAAAAGTCAAATGAAGTTCAACTGCCTTTTGGCTTAAGTGAGCGTGATGGCTTTAATACGAGGTGTGCTTAAAAAGTAGGGTAGCCTCTTATTTTTTCCCCAAAAGCATTTATTTATTCAGCAATAGACCTCCTATAGTCGTCCCTTCTCTGCTCGATATCTCTGGGCTCTTCTTATTTGACGAAAAATTTGCATGTGAAAGCAACAACAAGGTTATCAAGCAAGATTCGCCGCTAGTGAGTGTGGCTTAACTGGAATAACTCACTATTTCTCAAACAAATGTAATTTTAGGCAGCTCTACTGCGGCGTCATTTATACCAGTTGCTTCATATATTCGCCACTTGCTAACGCTTGGTGAAAAGTAGAGACCGAATATCTATTTTGTCACCTTCAAAGTAGTCGCCCTAAATATAAAACGCAGACATTTGTGCCAACGCTTTTGACAATCCTCGTACCACCTCTGAGTGCCTTGTGGGCTTTGGTGAGACCTGAACTCTTCTAACGAGTTTGTTCATAGATATTTTATGTTTTAGGTACAAGAGAAAGTTGTTAGGGACCAAGCGTGGTGAGCGCGTTGGTTAAGACAAGACGTGATTTTTGGAATGAAATGCAGATGATTTGGACATTTACGCCATCTAAGAAGAAGAGGCTTAGTAGCATCAACCAAAAAAAAAAAATCCAAAAATCAACGGTATTTTATAGTCACATGAAATTTGCCCTTTTTAAACTAAAATTCAATTGCATATAAACCTACATACACAGAAAAATTTTAAACATTCAATATAAAAAGTTTAAAGTTTCGATAGAATTAAAAAAAAATTGAAATTTCGTAAGTTTAAAGTTTTGATGGAATTGTGAAAAAGTTAAACAAATTTGTCAAATTATTAACTAAAATTCATGTATCCAAAACAAAAAAAAAAAACATGCAAAAATAAAAATAAAAACAAAACCTGGAATGTACGTTTACCACAAAAATCGGCAAGTCACCTTACTTTTAGAACACACCTCGTACAGCTCCGTTAGAAATACATAATAACTACCTAGAGTAGAGAGAAAGTCAAAACAACGTTTAAGAGATATTTGAACAAATAAATAAAATTCACATTAATACTTTATTTAGGCGTTTGGCCGAGCTGCTTCTCCAATTTGTGCTGTGCGCCTTATTGTTGTGCTACTGATTGGAAGGCGCTACAATTTTATGACACCTCTTAAGAGTAGATATTTTTTGAGTGGTTTGTCACGACAGAATTGCACTCGGAAATTTAAGTTGGTCTGTCAGAAAGAATTTTTCACGTTCATTATAAGCATCGAACCCGGCACGATTCCAAAAGCAGTCACGCACAGCCGCACTCGGCAATGGTGCCCATCGACAATTGCAGATATATAAAACGGAAGTTTGGACTGCCTAGCATTAAACAATTGTGTGTGTGTCATTGTTTTCTTTGTGCCCAAGTGTGTGTGTGTGTGTGCTTGTATGCGCTACTGCCGCCGAGTAACTTTGTGTGTATTTGTCTGCCTATTTTCTGCATAAATGATGAACAAACGATGAATTACTGTGAGCTGTGTTCCGTCATTGATGCCGGAAATGCAAATTTGCATATCTTGATGAATTTCAATTTTTCGGAATAAATTCTGTGACATTGTATACAAAGTACCACCCAACGCCGAGTGCTGAACTGGTGGATGGGCGGCGTAAAGTGCGCGGAAAATGTGATATTCCGCTCCGCTTTCATTGCCTTCGTTTTGTTTGTTTTTTCCTTTCATTTTGCTTGTTTTTGTTTTCTCATTGTTTGTTTTTATTTCAAATGGAACATCGACTTGAGACGAGTTCAGAAGTTGACTGCCAGTTGAAGTCTGACACGCTGAAACTAATCCCTGGCATTTGAATAAAAACAATAGACTTGAACGCAGCCCCGCGCTAACGGCCCAACTTCGCTCTTTGTCTAACATGCAACATTCCTCTCTTCATGCCTCGTTTTCTCTTTTTTTCCTACTTATTTTCTACTTTTTCTTTGCTTGCCTTTTACATAATTTGACGCGACAGGCGTCGCCTTAAATGCTTTCTTTTTGTCCTTTTAACTGGTGCAGCAGTCAGTGAGCTTTCATGCCAGCAGAGGGCATTTAAGAGGTTTCATCTGCTCTGCAAGTAAAGTGTTTTCTTTTGTATAAAAATACTAAGTAGTAGCAATGAAAAGGAACAAAAAAATCAAAAAAATTTGTTAACAAAAAGCGCGTTGTTGATCTTAAGCGTATCCTTTTTAATGCAGTCAAAAAGTGAGAAAGGATTAAATGCAAAAGCGAAATTTGAATTGCCTATTCTTTAAACTGTTTCTATTTGCTTTTGAAAGAAGCTCACCATCAAAATTTGGAGTATGAAGTGCTTTTGACATTTTGCTGTATAAGATGGCCTAAAAAACATAACCCTGTGATAGATGAATCTCAGATGAAGCAAATAAGAATGAGCGTAAGTTCCGGTGTTACAGAAATTTATTTAACCGGCGCATAATTTTACTGGATAATATTTTAAAATATTAAGACTACGAGGACTGCTTTTATATTTTCGCGCAATAATGAAAACACAGTAAAATAGTAATGAAAATGGCTTTATTGTTCCTCTAAATATTCTCCTTGGAAGTCAATAAACTTCAGGACTCGCTGGAACGAATTTTAAAAGCACTTTTGCCACTCAGAAGTGGATTCGTTCAAAAGCAGCTTTCTAAAGGCTTCAACAGCTTCTGCAGGCCTAGAAAAACGTTGACTTCGCATTTTAGTTTTGTTGCTGGGGAACAAAAATACAAGGTAGCGCAAAAGTAACCTTGCGATGTTTTTTGGCTGTAATTAAAAAAAAATGAAAAACTTTGATTCTTATTCTGGATTATTTTTATTTGGTATTTTAATTTTTTTACATAAAGTCGAGAATATGATGGCATTTTCCATCACTTTGGCCAAAACTTCCGGCATTTTATGGCATTTTCCATCACTTTGCCCAAAACTTCCGGCGATAGGTTCTCACATTCTTGACGGATATTGTCTTTAAGAGCTGCAGGAGTCTGAGGCTTGTTGACATAAACCCGCGACTTCAAAAAGGCCAACAAAAAGAAGTCTGAACGGCCAAATCAGGCAATCTTGCTGGCCAGTGAAAATCGCCAAAACGGGAGATTAGGCGCCCGGAATATGCATCCTTCAGCATATCGGTTTTGACACGTACAGTGTGTGCCGTTGCACCGTCCTGTTGGAACCACATGTTTTCCAATCCCAATTCATCAAGTTGCGGCAAAAAGAACTCGTTGATCATTGCTCTGTAGCGCTCACCATTCACAGTAACCGTTTGGCTCGCGACGTCTTCGAAGAAAAAAGGTCCGATGACTCCTCCAGCGAAAACAGCACACCATACAGTGACTTTGAGCGGGTGTAATGGCTCTTCGTGGGTTACACGCGGATTTTCAGTGTCCCATAAGCGTAAATTTTGCTTATTTACGTACCCGCTAAGATGGAAATGGGCCTCATCACTCATGATTATTTTTGATGAAAAATCATCTTCCCCTTGGTGGTGATTAAGGATGTCTTGAGGGTATGTTAGACGCGATTCGCGGTCAGCAGCTAACAGCAACAGATCTGCGACGAAATTCACGTTGTGCCAAAGTCACCGACCGATTATTGGTCAAATAAATAGTCAGCAATATTCCGCGTACTGGAGCAGTGTAGCGTAACATTGTTTATTAACGTGTATTTCGCATGTGTTTACTACACAAATGTCAAAACAGAACTGACATTAGGGGCCAATCGCAAAATGTATAGCATTTTCTGATAGGAGGATTACTTTAGCGCCACCTGTTACATTGAAAAATACATCGAAACATTGCTTTGATGTTGCTTCTTTCACGAACAAGTCTTGCTGGGTTAAGCTCATCTGCGGCCAACTTCTTCGGCCCGGAGCCCGTTCTGTCACTCCCTGCTGCAGTCATCTAAGCCACGGCTAGCGAACAGATTACTTCAACCCACAGCGAGCTTGACAGGCTGAGAGAGGCTGCAGATGGACAAAACTGATATTACCTGTCATGTCCGACCGACTGTCGCAGATCCTGCTGCCGCTTTCGCTCGAATCAGGCTTGAGGTTTTTGGCACTGACGTGTTAAGAAGCGACCACTTTGGCACCACAAGATGTACTCAGATTTCTTCGGAGGTTGGGTAAATTTAAAGAAAATTAAAAAGGGAACCCAAGTACAGTACAATGAACTTAATATTGCTCTTGCTAATTTGTCCCGACAAAAAAAAGAAGCTCATCGTGGAACATTCATATTGTCGATTGTTTTTTTTTTGTTTTTTCCGGCTCATATGCATTAATCTAAAACTTCTTAATTGGCGCGATAACTGCTTACGCGCATTTGGCCGAGTTTAACAAAGCATGCTAATCTTTTCTTTCTCCTGCTAATTGGCGCCAATTGGACACGCTAAGTGACGCCAAGTCCTTCTCTACGCGATCTTGCCAGTCGCAGATGAGGCCTTCCTCTTCCTCTGCTACCGCCAGCTGGTACCGCATCGAATACTTTCAAAGCCGGAGCGTTTGTATCCATTCGGACGACATGACCCAGCCAACGTAGCCGCTGGATCTTTATTCGCTGCGCTATGTCTATGTCGTCGTAAAGCTCATACAGCTCATCGTTCCATCGTCTGCGATATTCGCCATTGCCAACGTGCAAAGGTCCAAAAATTTTACGCAGAATCTTTCTCTCGAACACTCCAAGCGTCGCTTCATCGGATGTTGTCATCGTCCAAGCTTCTGCGCCATACGTTAGGACGGGCATGATGAGAGTCTTATAGAGTTTTAGTTTTGTTCGTCGAGAGAGGACTTTACTGCTCAGTTGCCTACTTAGTCTAAAGTAGCCCTGTTGGCAAGAGAGATTCTACGTTGGATTTTAAGGCTGACATTGTTAACGGTGTTAATGCTGATTCCTAAATACACGAAGTCTTTTACAACCTCGAAATTATAACGGTCAACAGTGACGTGGGTGCCGATACAGGACAGGTGGTACTTCGTTTTGTCCTCGTTCACCACCAAGCCCATTCGCTTTGCCTCTTTATCCAGTTTGGAGAAGGCAGAACTAACAGCGCGGTTGTTAAGGCCGATGATGTCAATATCATCGGCATACGCCAGCAATTGTACGCTCTTATAAAATATTGTGCCTGAGCGATTAAGTTCTGCGGCTCGTACGATGCTCTCCAACATCACAGATTAATCACCAGGGCTAAATTTCTACAACATTTAGTTGCACCCATCGAGAGGAGTCTTTTTTTTTGGGCAATTGTCAAACTAATCAGAATCCAACGACCAAATGTTCATTCCATATTGAATGTGCGAATTGGTTCTACTAAAGCCCAAGGATGTAATGAGAAAAGGAAGCCTTAAAGGCTTGTGCAAATTAGTTTTTTCTTATTAATTTCAAACATAGTTTTTTTTTTTTTGTAATTCTCACCTATACAGAAGCAGAATGAGCAAACTTTTAAATTCTAATGTGTTTTCTTGATTAATCTTTTGATGTTTCATGTTATACCAAAACGCAACACCATGCATCAAAAGGAAACCCCAAATACTTTTTACATCGGAAACTAAGCCTTCTAATTTTCATAGAGTAAAAAAACTTACAAACTTGATTTCCCAACATTTCCATTTTTACATTTTCATATTTCCACCATAAAGCAGACGCTATGTCTGCCTGGGAGCAATCACTACTTATACACCCACAGGTCAAAAATATATAGGGTTGGGGTTACAGGCAGAAGTGTTTGTTATTGTTGAAACCTACCTGAGTAGTAAGTAATTTTCCAAACGTAGGCACTTGCATTATTTCAGCCAGCTAGAGTTCTTACCTTGGTTCTAGCATCGTTCGCAACCAAAGCGAGATTGGTGAGACCACTAAAGTCTGCTCATAAGTCCCGTCGTGTGATTTTAATAAAATTTTATACTATTATAATCAGTCACAGAAGTGGCATTGCCAAATGTCCAGCTTGTAACTTGTATTGTAAAATACGATATATTCGGAATATATTCGGAAAATTCAAAATAAAAGTTTATTCCTTAAAATTATTATTATCACCTTCAAAGTACTCTTATCAACCACAACGTACTTAGTCCAGCTTTTTATTCAGCTCTCGCAACATTACTGGAACTCTATTTTCGGTATAGCCACCAGAGCCGTCTTCGGTTTTCCTTTAGATTACTTCCTTTCGGCTATAGTGGTTCTTTAAATCAACCAAACAGAAAAGATTTGCAGGGAGCCATATCAGGTGAATTAAATAACTGGTGGATGGTATTCGTTTCATGCTTGGTCAAACATTCACGGATATTGATGGCACTGTGCGATGGTACTTTATGGTTCCAATAATGTCTGCAGCAAAAGCGAACTTTCTGAGCTTAAAAAATAACTAAAATTTAAGAAATTGTTATTGAGAGCAACCTCCAATTGAAGCTGAGGACGTAGTTGCCAGAGCGGAATAACTTGAAAATAACATTTTCGGTCGCTGGTCATGCGACGATGTCACCGTAAATGACATCTATCTGCAAGATTCCATTTCCGTCAAAGAGAAGTTTTCACGTTATTTGCCATATTCTGCTGATCGTTATTCTGCCAATATTTTTCCTATTATAATGACCAACATTTTTTATTTTTTTTGTTTGAGGTAGGATTCAAGATGACTTCGCTCTTACCGCGACCGTCATCTATTGCGTCGAGTGATGTGAGACTATTAAAACAATTCTTCTTCTCCTTCTGGGGAGACACCCTTCCCGGGACTACTTTCTATATTACTTCGGGAGGGCCCAGAACAGCATCCATAAAGGATCAATTCTATTCACCCACTTTTGGGTCCATCATATTTATTGCCAGCTTTCATGCTATAGACTCGTCTTCTTGTGCCTGTATCTGCGCGGCTGCGCTCTTTTGCACTATGTCGAAGTCTATATTTTTTTCGTATGTACGCTGTTCGTTGCACAGCCTCCAGTACTTTACGCTTGGCTTTGCAATTTAGCACAATCCCCATACTTCGCTGCCGTATAGCAGAATTGAGTTCGTGGCCGCCATAATTAGCCTTCTCTTCAAGCCATATTTGCGTCCTTAGGGTAAAAAACTGATGGCTTGTCGTGTTGTAAAACACTCCTTCAAAATCATACACTTATTGACGGGTGAGAATCCACTTGGAATTCTTGTTAGCGCCATCATTAATTCAAGACCCCGCGAAGATTCAATCCGTACTGGACGTGCTGGTACTGTGCGTTGGCAAGTCGTCGATGTTTCGCTTTTGCGTCGTTTAAATCAAGCGATTTGGTTATTGTCTACTGGTGCACGTAACGAATTAAGATGAATTAATCTATCTTGCTAAGCGACCCTCTAACTCCTATGCTGTCAAAAAGAAGGATGAGCCGAAATATGTTATCAAATCCAACTGATAAGCTCTCCGATTCCAGTTCTTTTTTGACTCAAAATTAAAGCAACATTTTTTTTTAGTCTCGGTTCATTTTGCTGGTTGGAGCTCTCCCCTCACTCGCCTGATGTCTGGATTGCGTGACGCACTCATAAACCCGCGTCTCGTCTCCAGTATTGATGCGTTTAATGAATGTTGGCTCAGATTCAGACTTTTAAATCATGACTTCGAGGATATCACCGTGGTTCATTTTTTGCATGAAATTCAGATCCCTTAGGACCAACTTTTCTGCAAAATCAAATCATTAACTACAATGTCCTGAACGGAGCCCTAAGCAATGTTGAAGTCCTCTGCCAGCTCTCCAGCGCTGTGATGGTTAACTTGCGGTTATTGATCAACTTTTCTTTCAATTTATTGATGCTTTAATCAGTTTTCGATGCCGGTGACCTGCCACTACGTTCGTTATGCACGGTCTCTTTTGAGGCTTTCATGCCACTCGTAAGCCGCTGTTTTCTTTAGAGTTGTTTTTGCGCTATTGAATCCATTTTTGACGCAAACTTTAGTACAAACTCGTTGTTGCTAATTCCAATAAATTTTTAGAACTGCGAACAATCGAAAACCCGTGCAGAAGTAGATTTACTCAAGCTGGCGTAACTTTTACAAATGTCAAGCAATGACGATAAAATTTGGTGGGAATGTCAATAATAGATGTGGCAACGTGACAAAAAACAGAGCTCAAATCAGTTGACTTAGAGCGTCACCTGGCGGTTTCTTCCGGGAACTTTTTATCCAAGGGGGTAGGAAAAACTTTAGAAACAAAAAAGTCGACATGTTCGATGAAGATTAATTTTGTGTCAAATATCACTTGAAGAACCTTATTTACAACAGTGCAATTTAAAATAACATTCTCTATGAAATCTAGTTAACTTCCCACTGCATCGACTTCAATTTGCCTATCAACAGGGAAAATTCACTGAGACTGCAATACACAGCCTGGTAACAGTTATTGAAAAGGTGATTGAGTCCAAACAGATAGCTCTATGTGCATTTATTGACATATCAGGGGCTTTTGATAACACTTCCTATGAGGCAATCTATAATGCCCTATATCCAAAGGAGGTACCTGAACCCATCACTAGATGGTTAATATTCATGCTGAAATCTAGGACGATCAGCACCGAACTCGGAGGTATCATCAAATCTATTAAAGCCACAAGAGGTTGCCCTCAAGGTGGCGTACTCTCTCCTCTTTTGTGGACTCTAGTTATAGATGAACTTCTCCACAAACTGAATAACCTAGGATTTCACACTCAGGGCTACGCTGACAACCTAGTAAGTTTATGTATTAGGTTGGCATGAGGAAACCATTTCGGATCGCATGCAGCAAGCCCTTACAATAATAAACAAATGGTGCACGGAAAAAAGGCTCTCCATTAACCCATCCAAAACAACACTTGTACCGTTTACTAGGAGAAGGAGCATAAATCTCAAATGTCCGACCCTTAATGGAACAACACTTCAACTCTCGACAGAAGCGAACTATCTTGGCGTCAGTCTTGACAAAACGCTTACGTGGAATTCCCATATTGAGAGAGTTACTTCAAAAGCCTTAAGGGCATTCTTTGCCTGCACAAGGCTTTTTGGTAAGACATGGGGACTAAACCCTAGAATGACCTTCTGGACATTCACCACAGTTGTGAAACCCATAGTCACTTATGCATCCTTAGCATGGTGGCCCAAGGTCAAGCAAAGAAAGGCAGCAAACGAATTAAGCAAACTGCATCGCCTGGTCTGTGTTGGTATTACAGGGACTATGAAATCATGTCCCACGTATGCATTGGGTGTGCTCGTGAACATACCACCGCTTCCAATGTTAATTGAAAGGGAAGCTCGCTCGAGTGCCTTAAGATTAAAAGGTATATCTGAACTTAAAAGTGGGGATATGAAAGGACATTTAAAGATCTTAGAAGACTTCTTACATAGTCCAATTCTTCAAAAGGATGATATACTATCACCCAAACCAATACTCTTCAGGAACTTCCAAGTTATAATTAATGAACGAACAGACTGGAGAACTAACTCTATCACTTTCAAACCTGGCTCCCAGCTATGGTTTACTGATGGGTCCAAATTGGAAAATGGTAGAATAGGGGCAGGAATCAGTGGGCCTGAATTCAAAAAATCGATTCTGATGGGATTCTACCCAACAATATTCCAGGCAGAAATATATGTCATCGAAATATGTGTGAGAGAATGCCTCAGCAGGAACATGAGAGGTCCTCACATCTACATACTTTCAGATAGCCAAGCGGCTCTAAAAGCCCTTATATCAACAACTATCACCTCTAAATTTGTAAATGATTGCCTAAACCTTCTCAACACATTAGGGAACCTCAATATAGTAATACTAGGTTGGATTCCGGGACATGAAGGACATGAGGGACATGAAATGGCTGACGACCTTGCAAAACAAGGAGCAAATATGCAACTTACAGGTCCTGAGCCTTTGTGTGGACTCACAAAAGGCCACATTAATGAATTCCTTAGGAAATGGGAAGAAAGAAAACTTGCCGCACACTGGCTAAACTGTGCCGGTCAGCGTCAAGCCAAACTATTCCTAAGTCCCAACAAAGGAATATCTGACAAGCTTCTCTCACTAAACAGAGTAGATCTGCGTCTTTTAACAGGATATCTTACAGGTCACTGCAGCCTGAGGTATCATCTAAATAATATTGGTCTATCTGAGACCAATATCTGCCGCTTTTGCGAAATGGACATAGAAAGCTCAGAACATGTACTTTGTGAATGTCCTGCGTTGGGCAGACAGAGACTTCATCACCTTGGTGGTATCGTAGTATCTCCATGTAATCTTTGGAACAACAAACCCAAAATTGTGGTAAAATTTTTAAAAAGCCTAAAACTCTAGGGTTACAAAAATAGGCCTTTCACAATAGATCAGCTATGGTCGCAGTGCGTAAAGGCCTTCTAATAATAACAATGAAATCGTCGTATATAATATAATCAAGAGTTTTGTAATAAGAAACCATATTGAACTTTTTTGTGTTGAGAAACAAATTATTCTTGGAACACCTTAGGTGAAACGCGGTAAAATCAGACTCACGTTATGGCAATCAATTGAAAGATTTTTCAGTAGTGCCTTGTGCAATGAAGATCCTTTTGCAAACTCTGCAAATATTAATATTTGTTATTAATTTTACTCTGGTTCATTAAATTTACAGCTACTACTAATGTATGAAAGCAAACTTTTTCTAGCTTTATTCTTTCTATAATGCAGTTGCATATTTGTGTAGAAGAGAATTTAAATTATTTTACAGTAACAGCAGCAACTCATATGCAGTTTTCGGAATAACATTTTTTATTTGATATCAACACTGCTTAGCGTTACGAAGGGAGCAGTCGACTCAAAGCACGAAAATAACTTAACGAAAAATCCATAAACAAAAAATGGGAAAAAGAAACATTTGGAAAAAGAGTCATTGCATAAATTCTTGTTAAAATACTGCACGTAAAATTTGTTTTGTCTGTATGCAAAGCATCTAGCTGCTGCTGCAAACGAATAAACAAACAAACAAACAATGAAAAACTTATAACAATGACACCAGCAGCAAGGCAGAAGGAAAGCGGCAGCTGCACGGCAACAATAACACCAGCAAAAGTAGTGTTGATGGCAGCGAAAGAAACTCTAGCAGCAGTACCTATTGCGAAATAAACACACTCACACACACATACACATATCCATACACTCTCAAACAAAACAATGGCTTTTGTGACTACTTTTCTCCGGAAATTGTCATTTTTCACGCGCATACAAATTTATAAATATGCACACAAACGTGCTAAGTTACACACACACGCATACATATGTATTTACTCTATTCACTCATATGCAAGGGAGACACATACATGCACATATGTATGTATTTATATGTCAACCATTTCAAACGTGCGTATTTGTCAATTGTGTATCACTTGGAGGCGCCTGGATCGGCGTGGTGGTTGAGTGCAACGAAAGAAAATGGGCGCTAGCCGGATGCACGCTTCGCAGTTAACGTCTGAATGCGCGCATTAGTGTGTGTAAGTGTTGAATTGTGTAAGCGCAGTGAAGCGTCAAGCGTCGCCTGGCTGCATCGACTCAGCACCGCCGACCGCTGCCAGCCATGACCGACGCGGAGCTGCCTTCAAATAAGCGCAAACATATGATGTGGCTGAATTCGTGTGTTTGAATGTAGACGCATACAGCTGCGAGCTCTAAAATAGCAGTATGGCAGTGAGTAAGTTTGGACAAAAATCATGTTTTGCTCCATCTTTAATACGGGCATTTATGTGAAGAATTCCTAGGCATGCCTATTTTACGAACTGTTTCAAATTTTATGTTATCCAAAAATTCATTTTGAGGTTAGGCTTGGTATATCCTCGTTGTTGTTGTTGTTGTAGCAGTATACAAAACCTTGCGCAGCGCTCGACGTCATCTACCTCATCTAATAATAGTTCCAGCGCACGATAGGCTCAGTTTGTATGGAAAGAGTGAGACCAGAGGAAATGTGGTGTGTGTGTCTTTACATATAGTGGGCCTAGTGACTCTTTCATGTTTCTTGCGCACATTGGCCAAGAGCTGCATCTACCAGCGAGGCTTTGACTTCAAGCCAGTGGCTCTTTAGTGACGAATCTTCTCAGAATGGCTTATCTGCCTGTCTTTGAACTTGCGGGAAAATGTGATATGATAGAGGTAAAGCCGTAACTTTTTGACGGCCACAGAAATTATTTGACAGAAGTTCAGTTAGGTTAGCCAGATTGCTTGTCTAAGACAAGACACCCGAGGGCTTTAAGGCTCATTGAGATACCTGCATTTGGTTTCCATCTCCTAACTAAGTTGCCTAAACCACTTAGATCTTTTTACGAAGATGACTAGACTCTCCAGTGAGACATTTTACAAATTTGCCAGGTCTTCCAAGAAATAATCGCCAAGATATTTGGCACGGCTTCTTTGAAGTGCAGGACATTCACAGAGACGGTATTGTACCGACTCAATTTCTTCGTCATCTCCATAACTCTTCAAGTCATTGTGAGGTACACCTATTCTATTGGCTAGGGTGCCTACAGTGCAGTGACCCGTTACAACAACTGTGAGGACGATGGTGGTTGATCTGTTAAGCCTATGCAGACATTTTTTTAAGATTCAGTTTTGGCCAGAGCGCTTTGGCGACCCTGCAGGTAGTAGTCAGAGGCCACATTATATTGGTTTCCGTGATTACGCTCAAGTCAACCGCAGTGTGCAGCTCGTTTGGAAGAACGCTTATGTCCTATACCACTCGTTTAAGGTCAAGCTCAGATCCTTTCTTGGCACACTCTTACACTTTTACATTTCCATCCGCTCCAGAGTGGCCGGGGACCCAACAAAGTGTGATGTTCTATTGTTGGATAAGCGAAAGTGACCTCCTACATTCCTTAACACATCTTGAGTTGATGCGCATTGCGGCCAGTGTCTTGATCGCTGCTTGACTATCAACAAACATGGTGAGGTTTCCCGTAGGTAACTCCATTAGTCTTATGGTTTTTGCTGCTTTGTCTATTGGGTACATCTCAGCTTAGAAGACGCTATACTGGGTGGGAGGTCTAAAGAACTCCAGTTAAAATTCGGTCATCTTTAGTCACGATGGCGAGACAAGACAATAAAAATTATTTGGTCTTTTGACGTCATTCGTCGCAAAGTGTATATGTATCTTCTTCGATATTAGGCCACCGTAGTCGAATGTTTTGGAGCGTGACTACAGTTCGGAAGTGTCTGGGCTCAAATCTCCGAGCATGAAATATCAAATGATAGAAAAGTTTTTTTGTAACAGCGGCCCTGTTGTTTTTGCGCCGTCCCATGTGATGTCGTATCTGCAAATTCGAGCAACATCGACCTTCGCCAAGTGAACTTTGGCCGACCATGGCCTCTGGTTTTCTAAGCGTGTGACCTATCTATCACCACTTTTTGCGCTTGATTTGCCCTAGGATAGGCTCCTCATTAATCTCCACAGGTCGTTTTTGCTGATGACATTCGGCCAGAACATTCTACAGATTATACGAAGGCATTTATTAGCGAAAGTTGTAGCCTCTGCGGGATGCTGTTGGAGACCAGCCGTGCTTCACCTCCGTACAGCAATACTGACTTCGGCCGAACGGCGCCCTTGCTTTGCTTAGGCTGTAGTTGACATATTAATTTGCAGCCGACGTAGCAGAAGCTTTCGACTCTCATAGCCTTTGTCTCGATGTTGTCCTCCAGTCTGACAGTGCGTGCCAACACATTTGAAAATTCTGATAATCCTGTAAAGGCTTGGCTCTCTTTCAATTTGAGCCAATGCATGTTTTAAGCACGCTGAAAGCGCGTCTATTTACATACATTTTAAAGCTATGTTGGGTAATATTGAATTTAATATTTGGTGTTTTGTTTTTTCATCCAAAGAAAAATATTAGTTCTTCCAGCAAAATGTTTTAGATGCTGCAATTTTAGCGCTCGCAACTGTTTGCACAAGCATACAAATTTTATGTAAGCGCATATAGATAAGTATATTTGTATTATGGATTCATTCCTTGTGAAACATGACAACATGTGTGAGGCATAATGTCGTCATCAAAAACGTGCCGTTGTGCTGAACATGTAAATGGGTGTGTATTGACGTGTTTGTTTGTGAAACTGAAGACGAGATTGTCGCAAAGTATGCGCTGGCGAGTGAAGTCCGGATGACAATGCTAAAGCGCGAAATAATGCCAAATATGAACTTCAAAAAGTAAAAATATTTATTACACAACTGCAACAGAGTGAAGAAAAGAAAGAAAGAAATTACAAAAAATGAAAAGCATAAACTGATAGGGACGTTGCTGTTCTCGGCGGTGCTGGTGTTGAACTCACTCACTTAATCGAGCACGCGAGGTCTCTTACATCAAATCTACAGGGTAGGCCATTTAAAGCGGGCCCATCGGGCAACCCTATAACTTTTGACAGGAACGTCAGATCGACTAATGACATAGCGCGTTGGAAGCGTCAGTCCAAGACAATTTTTACCATGGAGCAGTACACTCCAAAAGAACGCGCTGAAATAATTCAGCTTTACATCCAAAATAACTTCTCAATTGTGAAAACTCAACGTGCGTTTAAAAAAAATAAAGTTAAAAGTGCGCCATCCAAAAGCACTTTACAGCGTTTATACGCAAAATTTATTAACCACGGTAGTCTCAGCAATACCAGCCACGCATCCAGACAACGTAGACGACGTTCTGCTGAAAATATCGAGGCTGTACGAGCCAGTGTTGAGGAGGCTCCGCGAACATCGAGTTATCGTCGTTCTCAGGAATTAGGCATCGCCAGGACAACACTCAGGCGCATAATTCGCATCGATTTGAAAATGTTTCCGTACAAAATTCAAATGGCACAAAAATTAAACGCCATTGTTCCCTGGAAGGTTGATTTCGAAAAATGGTGATTTTCCGTGGCCACCGAGATCACCAGATTTGACGCCACCGGACTTTTATTTGTGGGGTTATCTGAAATCCAAGGTATACATCAACAAGCCAAGGACTCTAACTCAACTTAAAAACAATATCCGACGCGAAATCGCCGCCATACCGGCCGAAATATTGGCCAAAACGATGGAAAACGCCGAAAAAAGGACACATTTGGCCATCAAGGCCAGAGGCAAACATTTGAAGGATATCATTTTCAAAAACTAGCTGGAACAAATCTCCTTGAATCAAAATAAATGATTTTTCATATCAACACAAAAAAAAATGTTTTTTTCAATGTTATTTTTCAGAAACAAATGGGCCCGCTTTAAATGGCCTACCCTGTATATGTATTTAGGTATAATATCGTTTGTAGCTGAGAAATTACTTTATAAAAAAAATATTTTTTATTCTTACGCAAATAATTTTTTTGAAATATTGTAAAAGAAAATTCGAAATTCACATCCCACGAATTCCTAGATTACACAAAAATACGAATTCCTGAATATAAATGGCTTTTGGAATCTTTGGTTGACAATATTAGTGTACCAAATAATTTTCCAGCATCACAAATTTTGTCATAAAGTGAATAATTTTCAATGAGGGGTATAGAGATGAAAAACAAAACGTAACAAAGAAGGAACTGCAATTCACCACTTAAAAAATAAACCATAAAAAATATAACACAAACACAAAGCGAAAAGTTGAATAAAATATAAATGTTATGTAATTCGTTGCGGAGCGAGACTTAAAAATAAAAACTAACGATTTTATGAAATGAAAAACATCCACACCAAGAAGTGGAAAAATAAAGGTTGAATGACTGGAAATGTGAAAATTAACAAAATGGGTAGAAAGAAAGTTCCCTTCCCAGCAATTTGGTTTTTTTTTGTCCTTCCTTTGACTAAATAAGTAATTTTCAACAAAAAAGTGTTCATGCATGGACACTAGCGTTCACAATGATAGCACTGAGACATTATTATTTTTTGCCAGCGCGCCGAAATAAGTAAATTCCATTGTAATCGATTCTTGGCTTTAAGCTTTATTTGTCATGCGGTCATGTCTGCGAGTCGTCTGCTACCGCGAATTCATCGTACAG
>JAYXIM010034993.1:0-35034 GCA_037575425.1 Anastrepha fraterculus | reverse complement strand
TTAATATCTCCTAACTGTGGACCAATATTTGTACAACTCTGAGATACTTTTGTGTGCATTTCTTTGCAATTCTAATGTGACACCGCCTTCTTCGCAAATTAACAGCTATTGTAAATCCGAAATACAACAAGTCTGAAGTATTCGTATTCCAAATGTTTTCTGACACTAACACAAACAAACAACTTGTACACATGCATTCAGACGACAATACCCCTCGAGTGCCATGGAGAATAAAAGACGAATGAATGCAACCAAAACAACCACCAGCAATAAAGTGTATACGCACATGTACATACATATCCCATATTCAAACATAGTAGTCCTGCCCCACCTTACCAGCAGTTTGCCCTCCAGCTGAAGTAGTTCGTCTGCTTCTCCTTTCGATGCTGGTATTTTTATCATGGCGATGTCGTATGAATCACCAGTTGTCAGCCCATGAATCAGCATCATACCACTTAACGAACTACTCTGCACATGCATCGGTCTTTTACCAGTTAATGAACTAGTTAATAATGCACCCAAAAAAATCTAGGCTAATTTGGGGCGATTTTTGGACTAGTTCAAGATGTGAGAAAAATTTGATAAATGAAATTTTTAAAAAATATTTCATTGTAAATTAAAATACTCTATACATTTGTTTTCTTATATTTAAGCTTATTGTTCGAGTTAATATGATATGTCTAAAAGTAAGTAATAATAAAATAAACATTTAAAAAAGCAAAAAACAAAAAAAAATTAAATAAAAAGTAATAAGTATTTAATCTTCCTTAATTTATAACTAAAGTAAAATAGCTTCCAGTAACTTTCCAGTGTGTAATTCCTCGGGGGCGTTTATCGTACGCTCAACAAGTATTGTAAAGCCAAATCGGTAGAGTCTGTCCTGCATACGACTATTAATGATATCAAGGTGTCCCTCTCTCAGAAAGAGTTCACTGTGGGCGCCTTTCTCTACATTCTACAATGTTCTCCTGGAGGCAATTACCAGGTCTCCATAAAATGTTTAGCGATAAAATGGTCGCAGCAGAGTGGGGCGGCGCCTCTCTTCACCAACAGTTGCGCAGGGGCACTCCGCAAGGCGGTGTTCTCTCGCCACTATTCTTGGTTGTTGTGCTTAACGATTTGCCAGAGTAGCTGGAGAGCAGAGGCTGCAAAGTGATTGCTTACGCAGATGACGTGGCATGTCAGAGGCAGTTTTTAGATACGCTGATGGAACTGATGCAGGTTTATCTGAATCTAGCTGTGAAATGGACCACAAATTGCGGTCTACCTACAGTCTTTCTTCCCTCAATAGCGGATGATATGAGTTAAAAAGCTGCAGAAGTGCCAAAGGTCTGCACTCATTGGTATCACTGGGGCGCTTTGGACCACTTCTACTCTAGCGGTCAAAGCTATGCTGAATATAGCACCCTTGAACATTGCAGGAAAAACTTCCGCTGCACGCGCCGCAACCAGATTGGGGTGTACGGGTCATAAGCTAGACTTAAGCTACGAACACTGCTGGATCAATGTACATCCTCGCTGGGTCCGAGCGGAACGTTTTCTATTCATATGCTCTCAATGGAGGTGTGGGCGAGATGTAAAATTTGAAGGCAAGGATGGCTCAAGTTGGCCCATCAAGCTAAAGTTTAGACTTCCGGACCATTGTGCTGTTTTTCAAGGAAGCAGTAGATTGGTTGCTTATTTCTGTAATTACTGTAAAGGACGGAAATATCTACTCCGATAGCCAAGCGGCAATCAGTGCCTTGTGGTCGTTGTTTGTGCATTGGAAATTAGTCGGGAATGCCTGTCTTCTCTCTCGGCTCATTTGGGTTCCCGGTCATAGCGACATAGAGGAAAGCTGCTAGGTTAAACAGGGGACCCTGGAGACGGTTTCACCGCAAAATTATAGTTTTTGGGTTCTCTTGAGAGCCCGTGGTCTGCTCCTTGAAAGATGGGCCTCACGTCAACTCAGTGAGTGCAGGGACAGCAAAGTCGCCGCGGGTAGATCGGGTGCTACGGCTAACAAAGCTGTAGCTCTCGAATTCGGTGGATATCCTTACCGAACATTGTCCGTTAGGTATCCATAGGGTGCGGCTTGAGATTGACTTTAAGTCGTTTCTGCAGAAACTCTCTGCAGAACATACCTCCATTTTTCCATTTCTGCCATGAAAAGGCTCCTCATAAAAATGTCTGTCGTTCGGAGCCAGCTTGAAACTGTAGGACCCTCGCTTTGTGGAACAACATCAAGATGCACGCCACAAATAGGAGGAGGAGCTCAGCCAACACAAATAAAAGGGTGTACTAACGTAAATCGCCACCATTGGTCATCAGTCTCTAATCCAAAGCCCCTTCCTTCTGTCTTCTCCTTCCACCTCTTTGGTTCCTTCCCTTTTCTTTTCGCCTCCCCTCCCCTTGCAGGGAACCACACTGTCTCGCAAGGGCAGCCATTTATCCAACCCAAAGGCAACTTCTACTTAAAATAAATAATTATTGCTATTTAAAAGCATAAAAACAACGAAATCAACAGTTTTGTGTTTTTCGGCAACTGGTACCATTCTGGTCACTTTGGAACTAGTACAACTTCTGCCGTCAGATAGTCTCACTTTTGCTGGCAGGGTATAGCAAACTTTTGTGCTGTTCATGGGAATGCGATATGTAATACTTGACTTGATTGCTTTTGTTGCAGTTTTTCTTTGGCCATTGTAACAGCTGAAAGCTATCGAGTGACAACATTCTGATTTTGTGTTGTGTCTTTAATAATGGAATTGTGTTGCTAACATACACACACACGCACACATATGTGTATATACAATATTTGCTAACGGGTGTATATGCGGCGAAATTCTTGTTGTTCGTTTTGTTTGCCAATCACATGTCAATTGCAAGCTATACTTTTCCACTCGCCCACACACATGCATTCCAGCTGCAAGTCATATGATAACGACAAGGAGCACCTTTCTGATCATCAGTTCTCAGTAGCATTTACCACAGCTTGAGCAATGGACAATAGTTGCTCGAAAAGTCGGTTAAGGGAAGTGGTTGGCACAATCACCAACAGCAGCAGCCCACGCTCTTAAGGCCAAAAAGCATCGGAAGGCACATGCGAGTGTGAGCGGTGTCTCTGGAACTGGCGCTAGTCAAGATTGGTGGCATTGCTGCAATTTCAATTACACATTTGTTGCACCGATGCAGGTGAAACGAACCTCGTATTGTCATATTGTAGAATTGAGCTGTTCGCTCCAAGCGGAAGGGTACGGGCTGCAAATTTTGTTGTTGCGGTTGGTAAATTGAGCTTGTGAGAGCGAAAGATGTTGCTGCTCAGCCGAGTAGGGTAGATGAGGGTAAGAAGGGCGAAAACGACTGATGGTGGCTGCAATGTTGTTTCAACTTAGTTGTTGCTATTGCTTTATTGTTGACCATCTTCTGTCTTTTAACTTGTTTGTATTTGCTGTTGGGTTGTCAGTGTCGTTTGGCGTTCATTGTCATCGTCAAGTGGACGTCATTTTGTTGTCATTATTGCCAATTCAGTGCACTTAAGTTATTCTTTTTCTACTCTTTTTCGTTGGCATGCAGTGTTTCTGATTTGTGATTTATTTTATTATTTGACTATTTCGGTCTATTATTACACAAGTTTAGTTGTCTGGCAGAATATTGTGTCAATAGCGTGATGTGTTGCGGTCTAACTTGGAAGGCAGACTTAAATATTGACAAAATATTTGCCGAGCAACTTCAGCGTAACTTGAAAGTGGGGCGTTGGTATTAGAAACCCACAAACGAACATGTGAAGTAAGCAATACTCAGACTACATACCACCCTTTATAGAGCTTTGCGCTTCTTTTAATTCTCACTACTTCTGTTTGTATTAAATAATCAATCAGTGTAGACGGCAGGATGTGAAAGAGCTCAGATTTTCGCCTATTAACGCATCCTTTTCAAGAGGCTCACACCTAATCTTAACGAAGATGTTGCAGATGCACAGAGACAGTTGCGTTATCTCATTCTCTTCAAGCCAAGCAAGGCTGATGGCAATTAATTATGTCTATCCTGGGACCCGCATCATCTATAGAATATTCTGGCCGAATAGGATCAGCAACCACGCGCTGTGGAGATTAATAACTGAGAACCTACAGGCAAATGAGGCAGAAAGTAACGATGGATCGATCGCTCTGGATACATAACGAGAATGGCACTGGATGGAACCGCAAGTGACAAAAGGTCGCGGTCGACGGATACTTGGAGATACCAATTCGAGAACTACAGATGGCGACATCACATGGGACAGCGCAAAAACAACAACCCAAAACGTGTACGGTGGAAGAGTCTTGCGGAGGCCCTACGCTCCCGAGCGGAGTGAACAAGGTTATACAAATTATGAGACCCCGATTTACTGCATTTTTTTAATTAATTAAAAAAAAAAATAGTGCTTAGGAAGATGAATTTAGCGTGTGTGGATTATGAACGATAACTGTACTGCGGTTGCAGAAGCTCGCTCGAGCGCACCCAATTCACTCGTGTACAGAAAGATTTCGCGATCTTACAAGTCTGTCTACTGGCCCAACGCACGCTGAGTTGGTGCGAAGTCCACCTTTCCAGGAGCAGACCGCAGGTGGTCCAGAGGGTTCCAATCCTTTCCCTACGCGGGGACATCACTCACATGTCTCCCAGTTTCCCGCAATGTCGCTGTGACCAGGAACCCAGATGAGCCTTATGTCAAAAAATTCAACTGTAATAGAAAGTGAAGCCAGACATTCCCTGACCAGTTTCGCATGCGGCATCATTGGCCCGAGGGCCCTAATTGCCGCTTGGCTGTCGGAGTAAATATTGACTTTATTTATTGTTAGTACGCATGTGAGTAGCCAATCAGCTGCTTATGTGATTGCGGTTACCTCTGCTTGGAACACACTGGACTACCGGACCAGTAACCTGAATTTGAGTCTGATGGGGAGCTCCTCACCAAATACTCCTCCACCAACCTTTCCTTCCAACTTCGATCTAACCGTGAATAAGCTCACCAGACCCGTTTTCAAGTGTAGCCCCCGTACACTCTTCCCTTGATGGAATGTGAGTGGAGAAAGTTCCGGTTGGACTAAGCGAGGGTATACATTGATGCGTTGACAGGGGGATGCTACTTGAATGGCCATATGTATATGTATATATTTACCACAGATATATTGATTTCCATATGGCGATCATTACGTAATTTAATTACATAAAAAATATTCCAACCAAGCAACTGCTCCAAAGAAAATTCTTAATTATGCGCAGTCAGCGTAACTCGGTCAATATGGCAAGTTGATGTTCCGCCTGTGCAGAATGTTCTTAGAACCTGCCAGCAGCCAGAGTTTGATTACCATAAAATGCCATTACTGCCACAAGTGCGCATATGAGTAGTAGAGTGAATAATCAGACACATTCGTAAACACCCAGCGGGAAATTCGAATTTGCCAAAAAGCTAAAAATGAGAAGAATAAGTAATATTTTATGTAATTTTAGTACTGTGGAATTTTATTGCAGACGTTTCCTTGCGGGCTAAGTGTACATTTGTGTAAGCGAATAAACGCTTCTGCTTATGTTTGTGCGTTTTCTAAAGCTGCGTAGACGTCTCCGCATATGTCACCAAAGATAATCCCGGCTAATAACGAGCCAAGCTGACTGACTTTCGAGAAAATGCGGTAATTATGTACAAAACGACTACATGCAAAGGTATTGCCGTCTGCGGGCTTACATCCACATACTTTGTATTTGTGTATGTATGTGTGTATGTAAGCTCTTATAAACACACATCTGATAATAAATAGGTACACAAAAGCATGCACACATAGAGATACATACTATATACCCAATAATGTACCTATACATATAAATAGCCTTTGACCGTAGGGCGTTAAGTGGAATTTGGCATTTCCTCTTTCACACACTTCTCGCTCACTCTGCATTTCGCAGTGCATACACACATATTGGGTAGTCCCAAAAGTTGGAATATCTTGATACATAATTATTCGAGGACAACGTATCTGTTAACTGTATATTTTACATTCGAGAGTAAGTGGAAGTTTTTAACTTAATTTTTACTGTGAAAGGGAGAAAATATGTCAGAAAATTTAGTTGTAGAACTATGCCTCGCTGGCTGTACGGATCTCTCGTCTGCTAGAACTCATTTCAGAAAACGATGTGGATTATGCACCTGCAAATTATTCAAAGGGCTACAATCATTGGCATCAATGGAGTGCTTCGAATTTCTCTTACTCCAGCCATAGGCGCAGACATCGCAGGCTAAGTTGTCGCTGAACAAGCTGCAATTAGTGGGAAAGCCATAACTCGTGGTCTTGATACACAGACAGCCAAGTGATGATGCGGATGGTGCACTCGAAATTAGTTGAGTAATGTATGACCTTCTCTTTCAGTCGCATTTAAATGTACTTCGATGTTCTACAAAGTACTGCTCCTCATCTGTGTTTCAAGCAAAGGTGTGTGCTATTCAAGAAGCAATGAACTTTGTTGTTGAAGGTGTGAGGCAGGTGTGTCTCCCTTCTACATCCATCAAAGCAACGATTAGCAAACGGGTTACTTCAACTCGCAAGGGAGCTTGGCAATCTGATACAGGCTGTGAATGGACGAAACTGATGTTACCTGTCATGTCAGAGCAACTGTCGCAGATCCTCCTGTCATTAAGCAGAAGGGACTGTAGGCAGCTGGTTGGACTGATGACGGGCCACTTTCCTTCCATATGAAAAAGGTAGGCATCTCAGATAGACACTCTGCTCAGCATATGGAGAGAAGGATGAGACGGCGGACTACTTTCTGTGCATCTGCTCGGCCTTCGCTCGAATCATGCTTGAGGTCTTTGGTACCGATGTGTTAAGAAGCGACCGCTTTGGCTCCCTCCTTGGTACCGTAGGTTCTACTCAGATTTCTTCGGAGATCTGGTTGATTAAAAAAAAATTAAAAAGGCAACCAGAATGCAGTACACTGGGCTTAATGTTGTTGTCAGGGTGCTAGCTGTCCCGAGAAAACAAAAAAAATAATAATTCTCGTCACGTTTTCATTGAAGACGCTCTTTTCCGACCGAGCCAGCCTCTTAGGTTAACAAACCGCAGGTCTCAATAACATAACACACTTTTGCGTGCCGTCTATGGCACCCATCTGTATTCTTAAGCTACCTTGTTTCCGCAAAGTTAAAACTCTCGCGAATAGGCTCTCAAATCTTACCTACATCTATATACAAACTATCAGGACGCGTAACGCGTCATCATTCCAATATCGCCTTAACATCTTTACCTTTCTTCTTTCAGTTATATCGCAACAGATCAATTAGAATTCACGTTCACTTCTTGGCAATAACCATATAATCTTATCTAACCTATGCCTCGCTCTGGTTGACTTATCACTGAAAAGCTTAATGAAATCCTGAAAAAATTGGCAATATAAGTAGTCATCGGCATTTCCAGGGCATTTATCACCAACCATCAACACTGCAACAATTTTGATCACGGGTCAAAAGATACAAAATTTAGCACGAAGTGTGAGAGCTACTTAAGAATATAATGGAGCGAACTTTCAGCTGCGAATCTCTACAGCATTGGAATGAAATTGAAAAAAAATGTATCACATAGCGTTGAAAATATCCAGCTCAGTATTTAGCGGGATCGGAAGAGCTGATTATGAATCAACAAATGCTGAGAGTGAAGCAAAGAATTTGGTTGAAGCGTCCTGAATCAATACATAAAAAGTGCCTAAACTATATCAGCTTGGATGTGAGCTTTTGATTCGTCCACCACGTAGACCCCTGATAGTTTTGTTTCATACTCCGTAAGGCTATTTTAATGAAGTAAAGTGAAATTCGATAAAGGCCTGCAACTGCACTAGAATTGAAAGTTCGCTCAAAAAACTCATAAGTTATCTTGACTAAACTAGCGGCCCTATAGGAAAAGTGTGCAAAGGCCATCCATTAAAATGGGTTCATTGAACAACATAAAAAATATTTAAATTTTTATCAAATTTATTACCGAACCTTTCGTACCATCCAATGGACAATTATGGTTTTGTGACAGCTGAAAGCATTCTTGGCAGCAGGATTTATGCAAAAAGGATTTTTAAAGCTGCCTACCCAAGCATATACACTAACGGATGTGTGTACTTAAGTCTTTGCACAGTGATAGTACAATTATGCAGATATGTACATATGTAGATAATCGTATGTATGTAAGCGTGTGAAGGTCAAGTTAAATACACATAATTTACTACTTTTCTTTTGTCCTCTCCTTACTTCATTATCATTTATTTTGCTGAATCCAGTATTGCCAGTTGGAAGTGCTGCTCTGTTACTTAAATGGGACAAGTACATAACATAAATGTGGGTATGTATGTATGTACATATGTATGTAGATGTGTCGATTTGCATTTTACTTAGCTGATTCTTCTTCTGCTTTTTGATTTTCATACATAATTTAAAGGGTGTTTTTTAGAGGCTGTTTTTCGACCTGCAAGCAGCGCTCTATTTACAGATGTGAACTAAAATCTAGAAGTCAATATTGATAATAAAATCTACTAATAAATCCAGAAAGTCTCATTTTTCAGCATATTTTATACGCTGGTTGAATCAGTCTATCAGGCATGTTCTGAAAATCGCGCGATTTCAATTGGGATCCGAAATGGCAATTCGTACGATTTTGTTTTGGGTGTTCTGTAATTCGTCCGATTTCATTTAAATTCGAGTTTAAGTTCGAAACAGCTGATTTCTCTTTGGCAATTAAACAAACCAAATGACAAAAGAATTCGTTGGCAAAAAATACGAAATAATTTCAAAAAAACGGACTTAATTAAAAAATTATCATGTTTTTTATGGCAGCTTATGTGTTAAACGAACAGGAGCAAGATTACCAAAGTAGAATAGATAGGCGGCGTTTAAGAGACCATTCGAATCCTCTCAGTGCACCGGATTCTACGTAAGATTAGAAATGGTTATACTTTGTTGCATTCATTAAGTTTTTCTACTTTAGATTTGTTTCCAACTATCGCCTAAACAAGTACGCTTTTTTAGAAGTGCTCAATGAAGTAAAACCTTTCGTCAAAGAAACGTCCATACCTATTTTATTAAAGCTGGCAGCAAGTCTTAGGTTTTTCGCAGAAAGTTCCTATCAACGTTCCGTCGGAAAGGATACAGATATTGCTATGGGTAGAAGCACAGTTTCAAAAATATTATCCGAAATGATCAATGCTTTGGAAAATGTTCTGTGTCCTAAGTGGATTAAGCTGAAAATGTCGGAAGAGGATTCTAGAAAATCAAAACTTCATTTTGTAGAAAAATTCGGTATTCCAGGAGTAATAGGGTGTATTGATGGAACACATGTGGCTCTGATTAAACCTTTTGAGAACGAGCAACTATTTTTTAACCGAAAAGGATTTTTACCATAAACGCAATGATTGTAAGAATGAATTTAAATTGTGTTTCTAAAATTTAAAATTTACTGCCTTTATTTTACAGATTTGTGATTTTGATATGATAATAAGAGCAGTAGATGCAACTCGGGCTGGTGCAAGCCATGACGCTCTCGTATTTCGTATGAGCAGTGCAAAGCACTATTACCTATCGCAGTATGAAGCTGGTGGCCGAGGGTCTTGGCTACTGGGAGATTCTGGTTTTGGTAAAGAGCCATTTCTACTGACTCCATATAGAAACCCAGGCCCAAAATCAGCAGAACACAGATTTAACCAGCAGCATGCAAAAGCACGTAACATCGTTGAGCGTGTTATAGGAGTATTAAAAAGTCGGTTTCGTTGTTTGAAAACTACCCTGCCATATACGCCGCAAAAGGTAGTGAAGATAATAAATGTTTGTTGCGCACTACATAACATATGTAGGAGTAATCAAATAGATGATATTGAAACAAGAAGCGTATTAGAAAACAATCCAATTGTTGAGGAAATTGCTGAAAATGAGGAAAACAGTAATTTATATAGTGTTGGCAGAAACATAAGAGACTCTATTGCTAGAAATTTAATATTATGAAACATAAAATTTATTAATATTAAAAGTAAATATAAACATAACAGTTCAATAAGATTCTTTTATATTTATTTTTTAGTCTCTATCTCAAGCATTTTAATTTTAATTTTAACTGTTTCCAGTTGCAACTGCTCCATTTTGAGGTAATGTCTTTGCTTTTGCTCTATACTTTGAGTCTTCAAGCGATTTTGCTCTGCCAGCAATTCGTTTTGTTTCTCTACAGCTCGACAAAGTCGTCGAATCTCTTCCCTTTCACCTTCCTGCGATTTCGCAATCTTGTGTTGGTTTTCGCAAATGTTATCTAAAGTGGTGGATATTTTCTCCATACAAGTAGATTGCGTTGCCATACACGTCTGAAGGCTGTCCTGCGTTGACACTCGTAGCCTTTTTGCAGCTCTCGCGGTAGCCACCGCTTCCCTACTTGTTTGGGGACGTTCTTCCTTAGATTCGATAGCGCTATTATTTTCTTCTGTCCCAAAGCTTCTAGAATGGTTTATGCCCTCAACGGCTGCAAAAATTCCACAAGTTCTTGCAACACATTCTTTGTTGCTCGTCAGTACATGCTTATTAAAGGGTCCACCTCCTGTTGCCCTCGATTCTAGATTGTTATGGGCAACCTTTTTCCGAATGCACCCCTTCCAGTCAGATCATATCTTGAAAAAAGACAACTTAAAAATTTTTATTTTAATATTTGACTAAATACTTACTTTTTTCCATCCATTAACATCTTTTTGGGGCGGCCCTTCTGCATTTAGCAGCGTCGTTAGCCCACTTTTCCTCAACAGCAACTCTGTCGCCCTTCGATAAATTCTTCGCCAAATCTGGATGAAATTCCATAAACTGGACTAAAATTAGCTCTTGCTTGGAGTTCTTGTGTTTTCCCCTAAAAGTTTTTGAATAAGTTTTAAATATTTTAAATAAACACTTTTATTTACATAAATATATGCAGTTATTTTGAGTAAATACTCACATTTTGATAAATTTATTTCAACAAACAGTTTATAAGAATGTCACAAACCGCTAACGTTTAAATTGCCGAAAATTTAACTGGAAAATTTTAACGATTTCGATTTCGAGAACAGGGTGAAAAAACGATTTGCTGATGTTCGAAAAAAAACGAAAATGGAACGATTTACAGGACATGTCAAACGATTTGAAAACGGAAAATGCGAAAATATTGCCCGAAAACGATTTGCAGAACATGCCTATATATGATTAAAAAATGTAAATGTGTGAAAAATAATCCCTAGATCTTTGATTTCCTCACAAGAAAGGAATAACAGAAAGGGCCCAAAATATTGAACGCTTTATTCATTTTTTTTATTCTTTTCTTTATCTTCTACTTCACACAATCTATTAAATCATGTAGCTTTTTTTAAATTCGTCAAATTTAAATTAAGTCAAATTTTAAAGTTTATTTCTCTCGAAATAAATAGTTAAAACTTGTGCTATAGATATTTAGAGCAGTGTACGAGTATATACTTCGTTGCAGAATCATAAAAGTGCCATATTTTGACTAGTAGTTTATTTATTTTTAATAAAATTTTTTTTTCGAAGTTGCAAGTTTCAGATTTTGTACAAAGTTTATAAAAATTCCACAAATTTCATTGAAATTTCGAACCCTTTAATCAACATATTTTCTTCAATGCGTACGCAATTTTATAGCACATTAAACTTGAATATAACAACTTTTTTTGACATTGAAGTTTCATGTTTTACATTTTTTATACGGGAAAAAATACCCTGCACCGTCTGTAAGAAGAGATTTTTTATATCAACGCGATTTTTGAGCCTCTTGAAACTTGCACTTTATTGGACTCAAATTCAGTGGACTATAAAACTGTGTACTCGAAATTCTTCCGAAAATTCTAATTAAAAAAGTTAAATTTTTACGAAATTTTGTTGAATTTTTTTTTAATTTTCCCAGAGTTTGAGTTTTAGTTTATGTGGTTTTTGTAGAGGAATAAAATATTTCTAGGACTTATAATTGAAAAGTGGGGCATTTTTATGGAAATTCCACAAAGTTTGAGGCTTGGATTTATATGGTTTTTGGATTATATTTTCATAAACGAATTATTAAAATTAAATAAGTAGAAAGTAAATTGTCAATATTTGTCAATAAGTGTTGGTCCTATAGTTATTTGGAGCGGTGTACGTGCATAGACAAGACGCCAAACATAAAAAGACACTAAGCATATGTATCGGCTCAGCTGATACTTAAGTAAAATCGAATGTAAGGAAATACGAAATAATATAAAACGAATTGATGGAACCACTCAGTAGTTCCTATAAAATACATACTAATTCCAAAACGCTTCCTTAAAAAGGCTAAAATGAGTGCTGCATGAATTGCTTTAAAATTTTAATGTCCGCTAAAGTGTTAAGCACTAATAGCCTTAAGCAAGTTTTTCAATAATTTCATAACATTACAGTTAGCATTCAACTGCTTTATTTCTTAGCAAATTTCGAAACATTTCAAAGAAGCACCCTTTGTTGATATCGAACTATCTTTAAGTGGTTGTTAGCTTCGGTCTTCGGCTGCTTTTAAATATGCAAATTTTATGGTTTTGACATCGCACACGTCATACGCGCTTCAGCCAATACGACACCACATAGCCACGCAAATACTTATATACCTGCATGTGTGCATATGCATAAGTATATTATATAATACAAGGTCTTTTGTGAAACTATATGAAGATGTGTATAGGATTATTGTTTGCGCATGTAAATCGTTAAGTGTACGCTATAAATTTTAAGCAGCCTTAAGTGTATTTGGTTATTGAAGCAATAAATCTTTCGTCTTTAATATTTAAAATTTGGAATTGTAGGAAATGTTGTACTGTTATTTGGTTATTTTCAACAACAAATGCATTTCTATAGTTTTACTAGAAAATGTAGTAAAACCCAATTTCTTTGTCAACCACTTGGGAGAGTCGATGGCTGTTTATGCCATAACTTTCTTTCATCTTGGAGAATTTTCTTCTTTATTTGCTATTCGTATTCGAAAGAATTAAGCCAAATGACAATTTCGCATACCAAATTATATCAATTTATGCTGGTGACTATAGACCTATCAGCATACTGCCCACATTTTCCAAAGTTTGCGAAAACTTGATGGCCACGCAAATTTCATCATGTGTACTGAACAATCGACTACTCTCTCCACTACAATCTGGCTTCAAACAAAGTCACAGTTGCTCGACTGCAATGGTTAAAATACTGGACGACATTAGAATTAGTTTTGAGAACGGAGACTTCACTCTACTTTGCTTACTTGACTTTTCTAAAGCATTTGACTCACTCACAAATTGTTATGTTTGAAGGTTAAACACTATTTCGGCTTCAAAGACAGTGCGGTGAAGCTCATTCCCAGCTACCTTGGAGACAGAACGCAGAAGGTAAAATCAACATCCCAGTCTAGATACGTACACACTGGTGTTCCGCAAGGGTCTATCCTTGGTCCGCTTTAATTCAGTCTTTTTGTCAATGATGTTTTTAACGTTTGTCAGTATGTGAATGTCCATGCGTATGCTGATGATATTCAATTGTACTTGTCCAGTCGTACTGGTCTGGTTGAAGATTTATGTTTCAAAATAAACAGCGATTTGTCTGCTCTTTCTGTATGGGCTAATGAAAACTCTTTATGTCTGAACGCGTCAAAGTCGTATGTCTTACCTATATGTAATAGTGTTGTGCATGTTGACAATAGCCCTAAATTACGGATAGGTACAAGTTCCCTTATCTTTATGGAGAAGGTAAAAAATTAACACAAAACTTACCTGTGCTGACCATATAAATAGGGTTGTGGGGAGCATTTATGTTACATTGCGTAAGCTGAGAGTCTCTGCAACATTCACGCCAGAGAAAACGAGACGCAAATTAGTTCTCCAGCTAATTATGCCTCTCATTACGTACTCTGAGTTGGTATACAGCAAACTCGACACCACATCTTGCCATAAACTTAATGTGGCATTTAATAACGCCACGCGGTATGTATATGGGATTGGCAGATATGACCATATAAAAGTCGAATTTTTCAGTTTAAGTATGACGTAATGCTCCCCCCCCCACCCCCCAAAAATAAAATTTTTTTTTTCATTTTTGTAGTTTTGGTGGCAAAAAAACGTAAAGGTATTTTTGATTTAGAAAACGTGTGCCGAATTTGAAAAGAATCGGTTGAATAGTTTCGGAAGAAGTAGTTTCGGGAAAAACGCTAAAAAAATGACTCTGAAAAATTATCGATGCTCCGCATTCGAGGTAGAATGCCTACAAAGGCTATAACTTTGAGAGTTCTGCTCCGATCCACTTAAAATTTTGACACAACATTCTTGAAATGATTTACTATAAGATGAGTGAAGAAAAAAATTTCGATTTTGTTGTTTATAATATTGTTGAAGTACTATTAAAAGACCTTAGTCTTCCTATGTACAATTTATATAAACAAATAAATAAACTAAACTGGAAGACTTTAGACACTGAATTGGTCTGCGCATCCAGGAGTGAGTTTTAAATAACACGATTGATACTGGTGTAATGTTAAGAGAAGCTTGCTTTAGCCGAATGTTCCGGAGAAAATGTAAGCCTTACAATAAGTTTCCAAATCTTCATCTAATTTAACTGCTTACTAAGCCGTTGAATGGGCTTTTTTCGATCTTCGTATATCCATTTAACGCGGAGCTATTTTTTTTGGTTGAAGTGATATGCATTGTTTTAAGATATCCTTTTCTTTTATTTTTGATTTCAACATTAAACGTTTTACAATTTTTACATTTATGTATAAATAAAATTGAGTGTAAAATTTGGTTATTCGGCAGAGTCAAAAAGGACAAAGCTGCGTAGAACTCTTTCGATTCTTTGGAAGTAAACAATAGATATTGGACTCCAAATTACTGGGACATATTCCACAGGGATGCCCATGGATTGAGAAACATTAACTTATTTAATATCAGTTCCCTACCATGCCAACTCGCCCGCGATGCAATTTCCAAGAACGCCTCTATGGCCAAGAAGCCAGCCAACGTTGATGTAGTACCGCTTAATCAGCTCATTTCGAATAGTTCTACTTTCGATGGCCACTTTGGAGGAATTATTGTTGTACTGTAGAGATTTTACATCAGCTAAACATCTAGTAATCGGTTGGGCTACCACGGAGAAATCCCTGATCCACAAAAGTAGTTCTTTGGTAGCTATTAGGTTAGGTTAGGTTGAAGCGGTTGTCCTGTGGGACACACTCAGGCTCGTAGCCCATTGTGATGCCGCGTGGGGAGCTTATCCCTATCTCTCTCTTCTAACTCATTAAAAAATTGTCTACCCAGAATAGTAAACCTGCGTCTGGATAGAGCAGGGCAGTGGCACAGTAGGTGCGAGATTGTCTCTTCCTCGTCCTCATCTAGACAACTTCTACAGAAGTCATGTGTTTGCACACCTATCCTTTGGGCGTGTCTACCTACCTATTAGGCAGTGCCCCGTTATGACTGAGATCAATGTGCTAAGACTGTGTTTATTTTGGCTTAGCAGAGATTCTGTGCGTTTAGCATTTAGAGTCGGACACAGTTGACGGGCGATTTTGCAGGTAGCTTCATTACGCCATCTTTCGTTTGCTTCCTTTACAATTTCTTCAAGGATGAGTAGCTTACATGTTTGTAAGGGTATCCCTATGTCATTATCTATGTGCTCGTCAGACAATTTAGTGACGAGTCTTGCTAGTTCATCGGCTCTACAGTTACCCTCAATGTCGCGATGGCCCGGAACCCATGTTACCTTTAGGTGAAATGACTCAGCCATCTCGTGAAGAGATGTGCGGCATTTCATGGCTACCTTGGAGGTTGTCGACTGTTTTGTGAGGGATTTTATTGCCGCTTGGCTATCAGTGAAAATGTAGATATCATTTCCGGATATCGCACCACACTGTATCAGTGTCGCGGCTTTTATTATTGCCTTCAGTTCAGCCTGAAAGACACTACAGTAGTCAGGGAGCCGAAAACTGAAGGACATCCCCAGATGTTCGGAATATACACCTCCGCCCACCCCGCCCTCGAGCTTTGAGCCATCTGTGTATACATGGATGGGCTCGCCCTGTCTCACGTCGTTCCGTTCCCACTCTTTCCCTTGAGGGTAGGAGGGTCGTGAACGATGTAATGGCAAGTATAGGCGGGAGTGCATAGTCCACCAGTCCGGGAAGCCCCAAAGTGCCAGCCAGAATTTTACCGTGGCCATAATCCGTGTTTGACCACTTGTTCAGAGTGTTCAGCCTTATTGCCGCACTGCGTGCGTTATATATTGCCTGCAGATCTACCGGAAGGAGGTTTAATGTCGCATATAATGCTTTCGATGGTGTGGTTGACATGGCGCCGGTTATCAGAACAGATGCTAGTCTTTGCACCTTGTCAAGTTTCTTGATGTTCACACCCTTCTGAAGGGCATCCCACCATATTACAATACCGTAGTAGAGAATTGGCCTAACCACTGCTGGGTAGAGCCAATGTTTGGTAGCTATTAACTCAGCTAGAAAGACACAGCAGTAGTCATGTAACCTTAAGAGTAGGTTCAGCTACCGCACTGACATGCGCCTACAAAGTAATCATTTCTTTAAAATACTTAAGTTATAAATTTGCTTTTAATTCTCAATGTATTTCATACTCGAAGAGTCATTTGCGGCTTAGAAGTTAGCAAATTGATTGCAAATCAACAATTCAGTTAATATTTTTTCAAAGTTTTCGTATGACTTTTCGAATTTTTTACAGATAGCTACTCTTTTTTTTTTGTTTTTCTAAACTTTAAAGTAAACATTTTGCCTTTAAACGGAATGTTTTTCAACTTACCAAAGTATGCGCACATATTTTTGTATTGTACGGCTCCAAAGCAATCAGCCACATATGCCATCAAAGCATTAAAATTGGCGCGCAGAATTGCGTGAATAAGTCCCTATGGGCGCGTAATGAGCGTATAACCACAGAAGGCGACTATATGTAGACACGCCACGTCAATTTTGCAAAATTCAAACCCACATACAAAATGGGTGACTGGCAGCCCAAATGCAAATGGCAACCGTTCGTCGCTTTCGCCACACACTCACGTGCACATATGCGCCTGCTCATCAAATTTTCACCGCTGCTGAAATGGTTCATCAGTCAGCTGCAGCGCGCTGTATTTAAGTTATCATTTGACCCTCCCTTGTCATGCCACATGCCACGCGGTACAATGTATGTATGTAAACACCTAAGTGCTAACATTATTTAATGACAACGCCGACAGTTGGCATGACTTCAATGGATCCGGATTAACCGAAACTGAAGGTTGAGCCATGGCTGGTAGTAATCAAAGTTGGTCCGATGCCTTTTAGGAAAGTGTAGGGCCATCAGCGGCACCATCAGCATTGTCGCTGGTGGCATTCTCGACGGCGGTTGTTTGTGATAAACCTACAAGCAGCTGATTGCCTTTGCAATAACTTAATGTTTCCATGTGTAATGGCTACAATCAGAGATGCGCATTTTTTAAATTACCTACATATACTTTAATAAAGGAAAATTTGAAATCTTAAATACGTGGGCTCATCAATACGAGCAATATTTTTGTGCTAATTTGATATACGGTTCCCTACATCTGTGTGAAAGTATTGCATGTGCTTTGGGAATAATAAAAATCTCTAATTTTATTTAGCACAGAAGTTGCATTAAGTTTTATTTTCAGAATGGAATTTTTGTGGCAAAACTAATAATAAGAATGAGAAGGCCTTCAATGACCAGGATATGCCAGAAATAATATTTACAACTGGCACAAAGATGTTAAAAAAGTTAGAGAAATATGGACATAAAGCCTTTAAAAAATCAGGATCATGCAACAATAAAGACTTCCTATTATCGTGGGGTTCCGCATGTTGAAATCCTTCTCAAACTTCGTCAAAATCCTACAAGGAATATCAATTCTGAATTATAAGACGCATAAGTGGAGTTATTTGAAATCAAATACCGAACTTATTGGCACTAAGCAATTGGTTCTTGCGCCTTAAGGGACCAACTCAACAGCATTCTTCTGGAAACAGGGTCCACTCCTACTCACTTTAGGAGCCATCTCTTTCAAATCGCGGATGAAATCCAGACTGAACCCGACCGAATGCTGACGGGCTTTAAACGATATTCACAGAAGGCTTACCTTGAAGGTCATTATGGTAGTATAGGTACTTTAGCAATTGTTTAATAGATTTGAAAACCCTTTGCATAAATGTACTGTACTTTGAACGTTACTTAATAGATTTAGGAGAACAAAAAAAGGAAAGAAATAAAACAATTAAAATTCAAATTCATTGACCGATCTTTATTATTTTTGTGTAGAACCATTCGTGATATTTACTTTTAAAACTAATTATTTTCAAATATTAGTCACAACTACGCCGTAATTCGGGCACCCATAAAAAGCAATTTTGAATGACTCGCTGGAGGACTTCAGCCGGTATCCCGTACATAACTTTAGTAATGTTGGCTCCCAATACGTTAATCGAAGCCGATTTATCCACATTGCATTTAGACTTTATACACCGCCACAAATAAAAGTCCAAAGGTGTGATATCAAACGATCTTGGTGGTGGTCCGAGACGAGAGATAAATTCCACACCGAAACTACGATGCAGTGAGCCAATTGTTTCACAGGCTGTATGGCAAGTAGCGCCGTCTTGTTGGAACTTAATGTTTTGGAGATTACAGGCTTCAATTTTCGCCGTCAAAAAGTCATTTATCATAGCGCGAAAGCGTTCGTCATGCACCATTACTTTGGCACCAGCCTCCTCTTTGAAGAAATATGGGCCTATGATTCCTGCAACAAAACGGTTGTTTTCAATGGATGTAATGGCTGTTCTTGAATGGCTTCGGCTTGCGCTTTAGCCCAAATGCGGTAATTTTTTTTTGACGTAGCCGTTAAGGCAAAAATGGAACTCATCGCTGAACGGTTATGCACACCGTAAGTTGGCTTGAGGTCGCGATGATCACAGAGCATCGATTTTCATAATTCTATTGTACGATTTGTAAACGTTGTTGAGGCGTAAGTGTTTTCATGATGAAATGTCAATGAATACTGAAAAAGTTATGCACTAAGTTGGACAGTAGTCACGCGTGCTCTGTTAACCTATTGGAAAAAGTGCCTCCGCCCTTAACATATATATGTATATAAAATTTACGCTTACACCCTGTTTTTGGGAGCTTGGCTGAACCCCACTTCTTATTTGTGGTATTTCCTTTAAAACAGTTTTAGTGTCTGCTCTCTGTAGTTATTCTTTGCAGTCATAAAATTGTATCGTTATTATTGCGCTTTCTAGTAGTCCAGACAATTCAGAGTTAAATTCACGTTAGCTGCCCTTAAGGGAATTATGTTACTTTAACTTCTCTTTTAATGTGCTTTCGCTCTGCTTCGATCCACGTACAAAGCTGCATCGCAAACTGCCGTTATTGAACTCGTTTACTGTCGACACCCATATCGCCATATCCTCATTTCCCCATAGCTAGTTGGCAAACGGTTAAGGTTATGATTGCGGGCATAATGAGGCCACTTGGTAAGTGCCTTGCGAACTTTAATGGAAGATGGAAAAGAGAAGATTTAAAGGGAAAGTACGTTAAAATTAACAATATAGCCTCTTTAGTCTAATGCGACTGCACTTTGCTGGCATTTGTAAGTGAGAGAGAATAGTCAAGTACCGATTTGGAAAATATTTCAAAGTGCTCTTAGACGAAGTTGAAATGAGAAAACTTTGGCCACATAACGATTGTGTCTAATAGTCTAACAAAATCGAGGAAAATGTACATACAACTTTTTTCTTGAAGCAATCCGCCAAATTTGTTCTATGGCCCAAAAAATGTGTCACTAATATTAATACAATTTTTTTTTTTGTTTTAATAAAGGGTTATCCAATAACAGGTGTTATTTTGAATAGCCCGCTATTTCGGTAGAAGTGACATCTAGCTGTCATTTTTTTAATACTTGACAACTACGCCATTAATAAAAATGGAACGCACGCTTAAACAATGCACTGAAATTATGAAAATTCTCTATAAACTTTGGATCGTGTCGGACAGCAATTACGTTCCCACGAAGTCGGTTCTACGTTGCCGGAACGACCCGGATTTATATCCGGTCAAGGACTGTCACTTCAGCAGCACTCCCCATATATATATGGGGAATGTTTATTCTGATACAACAACAACAACCTTCTTCTTCTTAATTGGCGCGATAACCGCTTACGCGATTTTGGCCGAGTTTAACAAAGCACGCCAGTCGTTTCTTTCTCGTGCTAACCGGCGCCAATTGGACACACCAAGTGAAGCCAAGTCCTTCTCCACCTGATCTTTCCAACGCAGAGGAGGCCTTCCTCTTCCTCTACTACCACCAGCTGGTACCGCATCGAATACTTTTAAAGCTGGAGCGTTTGTATCTATTCGGACGACATGACCCAGCCAACGTAGCCGCGCCATCTTTATTCGCTAGGCTATGTCTATGTCGTCGTAAAGCTCATACAGCTCATCGTTCCATCGGCTGCGATATCCGTCGTTGCCAACGTGCAAAGGTCCAAAAATCTTACGCAGAATCTTTCTCTCAAACACTCCAAGCGTCGCATCATCGGATGTTGTCATCGTCCAAGCTTCTGCGCCATACATTACAAAAACAACCGCAATACAGAAATTGGTGAAAAAATTCTAGATGTTGGGACAAGTTGGTGAAGAATAAAACCCGTACACGTCTCTCAAGAACAACCAAAAATATTGCTGTTATAGCCGAAAGAAAACCGAGGTTTGTCCATTTCTCGTCGTTCTTTGGAATTAGGCATTCCACAAACGTATTTACATCCTACTTTTCATAAAGATTTCGGTCTTAAGGCTTATAAAGTCCAGTTAGCACAAGAACTCAAGCCGGCCGATCATCAACAACGTCGTGTCTTTGCTGATTGGATCGTTGAAATGCATGAAAATGATCCGGAACTCCATCGAAAAGCCATCTTAAGGGATGAGGCCCATTTCCACCTCGGTGGCTTCGTCAACAAGCAAAATTGTCGGATCTGGGGCTCAAAAAATGCAAGAGTTATTGTTGAAAAGCCTCTCTATCCTCAACGTGTGACTGTCTGGTCCGGTTTATGGTCAGGCGGAGTCATTGGACCTTACATTTTCGGAAATGAAGCTGGAGCAACAGTTACGGTGAATGGATTGCGCTGTCGAGAGATGATTAGCCACTTTCATGGCCGGAATTGGATGGTATTGATCTGCACAACGTTTATTTTCAATAAGACGGCGCTACGTGCCACACAAGCAACGAACCCATCGTTCTTTTAAGGGAATTACACCTTTTTTTGGAAAACCTTTTATTTATCCGTCACGTCACCGCTTTGATAATTACCACGAAATTTGCATAAAAACAAATTCAGTTCTCCGTAAATTTTTCATAAAATGTGTCGAATAATCTTCTTTTTAATTTCCCTTCACACACGTCCAAAAAGTAAGGTAATAATAAAAATTTAACAAATACATAAGAAAAAAGCAAAATGTGGTAATTTAACCCTGAAAATCCTCACTATAGAAACAAAGGGCAGACCTATTTTAATCACATTTAAAATTTTTGTTTGCTAACCCTTTGAGTAACTTAAAAATTTATGTAGCCGTTCCCCTTCTTCAAACTTTGGCACATACCCATAAAGAAATCGGAAGCCAGTCCAAATATCGAATTTGGGTAATTTCTTGCATCTGACTAATGAAATATCATTTTTTTAATTGTCGTCGGTACCTTTCAAAAGAGTATCTTATGTATGTACCAGGTACAGCTATTTCTTCATGGACAGTTTTTACGTTAAGGTCTCGATGGTTATTATCTTTTGGTATATACCATTCTGCTTTTGATATTATACGAAGTATCTAATATTGCGTTTGTTGCATAAATTTTATATTTGCCCGGCTGGCAGTTCCCCAAAGCTCTGAACTATATTTTCATATTGGCCAAACACCCAAAAAGGGTGTACGAGCCAATTATATATATATGGTGTATGTGACGTGAACGATTTTATCTACAATTATTTTCATTCTCCACTTCTCGGACCATTGAATGGTATGGTTAAATAATTCCCAAAAAGTATAAGCAGCTAGCGTTGGATCTTTGTCTCATGCTAGCAATGCAGTATCGTCTGCAAATGTTCCTACACCGTTGCCGGTGCAGGTTAATTGGAATCTAAATTTATTTTGAAAATGCAGATCTCCACCGATCCTTTCATAACAATGCATATAGTTTTCATTCACTCATTCATGCATTCATTCATTTTTGTAATGTTTCGCTGATTCGCGCCTTCATGACAAATCACTTCGGACTGCTTTTGTCACTTGCAGGATGCCATAAAAGTTGAAAAGTCTATCTTATTATGCCTCACACACATACATATATAATTTTTTATTTCCAAATTACTGTCTGCAGCGCATTTCTATAGTGATTCAATTGAACTTTTCATATTTATCATGCTGACAGCCTCCGCCAGGGGAACACGAACGAGTGAGCATGAAACTTTTTGTAATTACTTCTACTAGATATTATATAATACATACCTACATATGTATATGTATATATGTAGCTGTATGAACAAGTTTGTATGCGTGCACAAGTGACAGACATGCATGTAAATTCTTCTTCATCCAACTGGCTGTCTATCTACGAGTACTCGTATCTGCCTGCCTGTCTGTTTACTCCTTTGTGTGCGTGTGCAAATAAAGTAGATGATGTCAGATCACTTCACATAAAATATTTTATTATAGAATGACTCGAGAGACCGAACAGCTGAGCTGAATCTGGATAAGCATGGAAAAGTATGAATACAATGGGCGAACGGGAAATAATCAGACGATCACACAATGAAATTCATTCAAATTCAGTACAATTTACTATAAATGGAAATTGTGGCAATCGGCCGAAGGGCGCACTGTGCGTGCGATAAATAAGGATGAAGGAAAATATTTACAGAAACGTCCTACATACATATACACATACAATAGCTTCTGTTATATTATATAAATGCTTAAGTTCATAAAAAGCCTTGAGTGTGTTTGTGTGCATGTAGGTCAACCACTCGCTGTGCTGCACATACACACTCATATCTTCATCCATATATTTGTGAAAAGTTTATAATGACACTGGCAGTGGCAACGGCAATGTCACAACAACAGTGCAAACAATGCTTGAGTACGTAAGCAGCAGTAGCCGCAGCAGCAGCAAGTCAAGTGACATTCAACGTGTCGATGCACATACACGCACTTATAAGGGTGCATGTATGGATGTCAGAAGTCTCTGCACCCTTGCAATACACTTTATTTAATATGAGCGTTTAACGCATTAAACACAAGTACGAGGGGTGCCTTTTATATTTCGGGATTAGAGAGATTTGAATGAGGTACCTCCAAAACATGCATCCTGAATGCCGCAACCGCAGCTTAAGGTGTCGAAAAACGTTGACCTCTCAGTTTGTTTTTTACGTACGGGAACAAAAAGAAGTCATTCGGTGCCAAGTCAGGACTATACGGAGGATGACCCATTAGTTCGATGTTTTGGGTGCTCAAAAATGCAGTTGTTTGAGCCGATGTGTGACAGCTCGCATTGTCCTCGTGAAGAGTGATCCGTCTTTGGCGATTGGTTTTCCTAATTTCTTGGAAGACAACTGACAAACAAATGGTTGTGTACCACTCAGAATTTACTGTTCTGCGTTGTTCTAGTGGTACGGTTGCGACATGTCCAGTTTTTCCGAAAAAACAGGCGACCATTTGCTTGGAAGTGCTTCGTGCCCGAACAACTTTTT
Source organism: Anastrepha fraterculus (assembly GCA_037575425.1). Classification (NCBI taxonomy): domain Eukaryota; kingdom Metazoa; phylum Arthropoda; class Insecta; order Diptera; family Tephritidae; genus Anastrepha; species Anastrepha fraterculus. Next base: position 11,242 of record JAYXIM010034993.1, on the reverse strand, counting down.
TTGGATTTGGCTCATCTTGAAACACCCATACAGTCGACTGCTGTTTACTTTCGGGCTCATACGCGTAAATCCATGATTCATCACCTGTCACGATGTCATAGACGTGTTTCGAAGCCCCACGATCGTATTTTTTGAGCATTTCCTTCGACCAATCGACACGAGCCTTTTTTTGAGCGATTGACAAATTGTGTGGGATCCAACGCGAACAAATTTTTTTGACATTTAAATGTTTATGCAATATTCATTGTATGCTGGTCCCACTAATGCCTAAGATTGTCTCAATCTCACGATAGGTCACATGACGATCTTGCAATATCAGTTCGCGCACAGCATCAATGGTTTTCGGAACAACAACTGATTTTGGACGACCTTCACGAAATTCGTCTTGGAGTGAACTACGACCACGATTGAATTCACCATACCATCGATAAACACTGGTCCTTGGTGGAGCTTCATCGCCAAAAAATGAATTAAGTCCATCCATGCAATGTTGCTGAGTTAATCCACGTCGAAAGTTGTAAAAAATAATCGCACGAAAATGTTCGCGATTTAATTCCATTTTTGGACCGATATGAATCTTTTAAGTTAGTGTAAACAACACAAATAGCGCTGGTATTTCAAAAGGTTCTGAGTACGTAAAAGCCAAAAAATGTCAAACTTTGCGCTACAGCTGTCAGTTGCCAGATTGCAACACCAGGGTTGCCAAATCCCGGCACCTAAAAGGCACCCCTCGTATTCAGTAGATTGGGAATAGGAGAGAATAGACAATATTGGAGCCAAGGCTTAGTTTGTCGAAATTACGTCGGAAAAAGAAAGGGTAGCGAATATACCTTGAGAAAATATCACAAATTCGTTGTTATTGGAGGCTAAAATTACCGATAAATATCCTTTTGTAATTGGCAGAAGACGATTTTAGCGGTATTTATGGAAGATTTTCATTTGAACTAAAAGTGGCACTAATATTTTAATATTTTTGTAAAGTATGCCAATTATCTTCTTGTTACATTTTCTCAAAAGTACATATCTAAGACAAAACCTTAAGATCACCAGTAAAGCCAAGAATGGCACAATACAAGATTGCGCCTTTCCAAGCGCTTTATTGTCGAAAGTGAGTGGAAAGCTAATAATATAAAACAAATAGTGCACGTACATCTATTTACACAAAGGTTTCTTAAATTTCTCTACTGTCTACACTCAATTATAAAATTCGCCAGAAATACAGGAGCTATTTTTTGGAAATCGCCATTTTCTGTATTCTCTAAACATTAAATTCTTAAAAACGCACTATATTAAATTCAATGAGCTTACATACACATACATGTAAGTGTGCCCATTGCAAAATATTTTACACGCTCGTGTTTTTTATAATATAATAAAAGTTCTTAATATTCTCTGAGGTAATTAACACTGATGCCTGCTTGCCGCACATCGCATGGCTTGGAATGACATCCTGTTTTCCCCAAAATCAGCTTCCCCTTTGCCGACAGTACCTGATTTGAACTCCTCCAGTCGGTATGCGGCTTATTATCAGTTACAATATTGATTAAAAAGCTTACAGGAAATCGAGTACTCACACCACTAGAGGCACACATCCTGATTGGTATCTGCCAATACACCAGCAAATACAAGCAAACATATACAAAATCCGCTTTTATAAGCTTATGACCTTTTTGTTTGTGGTGTACATTGGTGTGGGTGTGTATGTGTGTGTGTGTGATCCCTTGAGTTATTAGCCTAGAAAGCGCCTATTAATGTGGCTTCCCAAAACAGTTTCTTCAAACATCGCTAAATACTTACATCGGCAGCCAATACATACACATGTATGTGTGTGTGTGTGTGGGGTGTGTTGTTAATATTCCACTTTCTTTCAGCAGCCCTTCATTGATTCCTCAGATATCCACGTATTTATGTGCTACATGTGTTGCTAAGTCTTTTAAGCTTATTAAGACATTATCAATGGCATTGACTATGCAACTGTCAGTCATGTTGGTGTTGTTGCCATTACCGGTAAACCCACCAGGGATGAATGTTGTGTCATTCAAGACCAAATTATTTTATAACACTAACGCTGTGGTGATGTGGGAGCACGTAGATACATATGTATGTATGTATGTATGTCCTAGGAAGGCCCATTTTTTCAGAAACTTCAAATTTTGAATGAGTATTTGGCTATAGCCACAATCATGACTATCTGATCACTTTATACTTTGTCAATTTATAAAATTGAAAACTTAGTTTTAAGAATTCAAGCGAATTTTATTTTCCCCTGCTCAAAATCTATAAACATGACCTCCTTTTTTATGCTAGTTGCTGGTCTCGTTCAAAATATCTGCGTTTAATACGATTCTTCCTAGCATTACGGAGTCTTCAAATAAATTCAATAATTTACTTCAACTTTGTTCCATTCCACAACTTACATCTGATGCTACGAGCAACAACCACGCACTGCAAGCAACCAGAAAGGAAACCAACAGGAAATCAACCTGATTCCTCTCCAAGAGCTTCTCAAAAAAGCCAGTTAGCAATACTCGTAAAATATCCAAGTACCAGTTTAATTTCTTTTTATCCCCATAACATTTCTGTGGTTTTGAAAAGTCCGAGACATTTTTAAGCACATAAAAATATATTTATTCAAGCTTTCATAAGTAGGTAAAACTAAATTCACTTTCAGCTGAGACGCTCACTTTCAAAACAAATATGTGGTTAGTAAAGAATAATAAAAAGAAAAACCACAGTGGAATAGCTACATTAGGGCGTATACATTTCCTTCGACAAGGTTTTACGCATTTTCGAATTCTACATGAAATTCTAAGAAAACAAGTTCATAAAAAGATAGCTCTAAAGTCTACTTCAAGCACCCCTAATCTTAAAAGAAGCTATCGTTCCCACGACAATGGGCTTTACGTTACCGGCACGACCCGGACTTATAACTGGCCAAAGACTGTCGCTCCAGCAGCATTCCCCACACATTGATGGGGAATGCTTATGCTGATACAACAACAACAGGAACAACAAAAGCAGAAAAAATAATAATAATAACAACAATATTAAATTAATGCAAAATGGATTTGAAGATTCACAATTTTATTTTTTTTTAAATAGTTTTGGAACGAAAAACTTGTTTTAGATATTTAATTTGTATTTAAAGCACCGCTAGGTGGCACTACGAAGAAAATTGTAATGGAATCTCGATAACTCGTAATCCAAGGGACCACCAAAATAATACGAGTTAACGCGATTCTCGAGTTAGCGGAATTCCTAATTATAATACAAATTTGTAAGACTAAAAGCAAAGTAACGGTGAAAATTGATATCTGCGACTTTTTAACATTTTGCTAGTTACGTGTTGTAGAGTAGTAGATTAGTAATAAATGCGACTTGTACTAGTAGAGCATTTTCGTCATATATTGCAAGGAATTTTTGCATGTTGTGGTAGGATATGTGTCTACGGAATTATTTTGGTAAATGCAAATGAAACTAAAATTTTAAAAAATTTTTAAAAAATAACATTTGAAAAACAAAATAAAAACAAAAATATTTCATTTTTAAATTAAAAAAAAAGCTTAAAAAAAAAATTTTACATTTATAAACAAAAATAAAAAAATTTAAGTTTTGAAATTTAAATTAAATTTAATTTAATTTTTAACCGTGTTTTACAGGTTTTAGTTTATTTTGCATTTAAAAAAAGATTTTAAATTATTTTTTAAATTAAAATTTAATTAAAAAAAATTTTTTTTCAAAAGTAAAATTCAATTTTTAATCGTTTTTACATTTCAACTTTTTTTATTTAATTTTAAATTTTTTATTTGTTTTATTTATTTTTAATTATTTGTTTTTCACATAAAAAATTTAATTTTTAAGCGCTTTTTACAAGTTTTAGTTTGATTTGATAATTAAAAAAAAACTTTTAATTTATTTTTTAATTTTTTTCTAATCATAAATTTTAAGATAATAAAATTTACACAACAATTCAAAAAATATAAAAAAAAATTTTTGTAAGACGAACAGCAGCAACTTTATTTACAATTAACAACGTAATAACAACTACATATCTCTTTCAAAATGCTTTAAGACACGGCATTTCTTTTAGTTCTATTTGCGCCAGCTGTATAGTGGAAGCATCTCAGCACCTTCCCCTTGCTTTCACGGGGTTATGATTTAAGTATCTTGACTTCCATTTCATTGCACCGCCTACTGATAGAGCAAGCCTTGATATTAAGAACCCGATGAGTCGTCATCAATACATACACCCTTCATTTCTTCCCATTAGTTTCTTGTCAATTGGTACATAAAGGCCAGATTTTGATTCTCGTCCAAATGTGCCCTATCGCTGGGTAACCAATTCAACAGCAGGTACCTTTTTCAGCTTTCATTTCAACTCTCACTCTCTCTCTATTTTCGTATTAATTAAAGCTTCGTTTGGGCGAGTTTGGGGTGCCCCGGAATTGATTTTAGAGCAATGCTCTAATGAACTTTTCCTTACAATTTGATCTTGAATCCGAATATGTACGCTCCAAACAAACAGACCTGCCCTAATATACATACATATACTTATATGTATCACTGTAAACCAAATTGATGCACAAACTCTTCTCAGTTGTTGGGCACATTTGTGTAAATGTGCGCCAACCCTTATTTTCGAATGTAGCAAAGGGAAAATGTGGCACTGGATGCCAAGTGTACGGCAGTAGTCAAAATAGTCAACGATTGAGGCAACCAAATCAACAAAAACACCAGTGGTCAACTAACCACAGAACTAACTTCAAAACCGCTGACGAAGAAAGTGAAAGCACAAAATTTTACCGAGTAAAAGCTGTAGTTATATAAGGTAAAGTTGCCGTGGCTGCTGCCGAAAAAACCGCTCGCTTAGGCCAAAAATTGGGGGAGAGAGAGTGTAGCTTGTTAGTCCCCCCTTGCCGAGCTAACCGGTATATCTGATGAATTTCAGGAGTGGTTGTTAGTTAGGTATGCAAAAAGCTGTGAAGTTTATGAGTGCATTGAAGAGTTCATTAGGGCGGCCAATTTTTTTATATACGGAAGCTGCTGCTCTTTAACTCATTCAACTAATGCATTTTATGTATTCAATTGCAGGGGTTTACGATAGGCGATCTTGAATAGATTACAGCTGCTATTTGTGGTATTATTTATATAACACTAATTTATTTTTATTTATTTATTCCTTCATCAATTACAGTACAACTCAAATAGATTACACTACACAACAGCATGTTCGATGATTGGGTTATGACACATGATCTTAGTCCAATTTTTTATGACGGTGATTTTCTTTTTGAAGCTGTTTTGAATGCTCCAACAATAGTCAGCCATCATGTGTGCGTTCTAGTAGCCTTGAAAGCGTTCCTTCATCGTACGAAGGTCCTGGTGGAACCGCTCTCCTTGTTCCTCACTTAGATCGCCAGAATTGGCAGGGATATAGTCGAGGTTGTTATGAAAAAAGTGTAACTTGCTGCTTATGTTACATCCAACACTTTGACAATGACTCATTAGTTTTTCGACGTGTTGGGAATAGTCAGAAGTTTTTAATTCTCCGAATTTTGTAAAAGCCAAAAAAAACTCATTCCATGCATTTTTCTCGATCTCTGTCAAAACGTTTGTAAAATTTTAGTCTTTTATTAAAGATCTTATCTGTGGACCATCAAAAATTCCCGCTTTTATCTTTTTTGCACTTAGTTTTGGAAACTTTTTTGATAGAAAGAGCGAACAATTTTCGTTTTTATCAAGACCTTTTACATATTGTTTTATAAACCCTAGTTTTATGTGTAACGGGTATAAAATTATACAATTCCTTGATACTAGAGGTGGGTTTATCACGTTCTGTTGACGGGCCCGAGTAGGCTAATCTTTTTTAATGCAATGTTGGGTTTTAGTTCTACTGTCTCACAAGCAAAGAAAACAGGGAAACTTTGTGTAACCACTTTGTTGGCCCACTATCCCTACAGCAAGTATTCGCCTTTAAATGCATAGGATCCTCCTGTGATGGATCAGCTTGAGGTTGAGGTGATATCTTAAGGCTTGTAACACGTCTATATGCCGACCGTATACGAGGATATTCCCATTTGGCTCGATTTTTCCGATTAATGCCAGTTATGCGAACCAAACAAAAGTAACAGTCATCGTGGTAGTTCACTGGTTCCTTCCAGATCATATCAGTTTCGTACCTAAATATATTCCTTTTCTTATTTCCGGTGATACTGGAGAAGTGGCATTCACTTTTGGACTCCAAATGAACATATAGGGTGATCCATAAACTGGTTTTTAAGAAATATGATATTTTCCGCTTTAAATATTTACAGAAAGTCAGTAGCATATCTCTGCGAAGCGATAAGAGTTGCTTTACTATTGCTCTCCAAAGTTGATGTTATGTACGTTTATTGAAAATAAATCAAAATCATCTTTTCTGACGAAGCCCATTTTCATCTAGGTGGCTATGTTAACTTTTGAAACAGCCACATCTCGAGATCGGAAAACCCTCACATCATCGTCAGAAAGCCAATGCCTTCCCAGAGAATCACTGCCTGGTGCGAATTTCGAAGTGGTTGCATCATTAACCCATTTTTCTTGGAAAATGCTGCTGAGCGCTACAAAGGTGTATATGGTATAAATGATTTTTTGTAGCCACAAATTGAAGACAAGGCATATCCATGACAATCTTTGGTTTCAGCAGCATGGACCGCCTGGTCACACATCCCATGTAACAATCCATATTTTGCACACCAAGTTCGGTAATCGGCTTATCAGCCGTCACGGCGATGTCAATTGGCTACATCGGAGCTACATTTGACGCCGTTAGGCTTTGTTTTGTACTGGGAAGGATCAAAATTATGCGAACAATTCATTAACGATTCAGGCTCTTAAGGTGAATATCGAAACCGTCATCAAGGACTTGTTAAACCGAATTAATAGTATGCACTACTGCGCGGCCAGTCCAGGTAGCCACATGAATGAGATTCAGAAGTAACAGGAATGCTTCCACTTTCGAATAAATCAAGAATATACCGAAAAATATTTATTTTTATTAAAATTATTTGAATTTTTAAAGAAGAGACCACTGCATGGACCTCCGTGCATATTACCTTCAATCGCGACTTGAATTTCCTAACTAACTTTACGGCTCTCGGAATCATTTTCTATCACAGCGGTCTTATCTCTAGTGACTACCTCACTTAGGGATCTTGGAGTATTATTCGAGACGAAATTTTTCTTCAGTGGTCACATTAATTTGATTCTTTCAAAATCGTATTCGGTTCTAGGCTTCATTCGTCGCAATACATATGATTTTTTTAATCCGTATACCTATAAACTGCGGTTTACTGCTCTTGTTCGTTCTCACTTAGAGTACGGTGAGAGACTTTGTATTTGAAGATTTTCGTTAATAGAATAGAATGCGTTCAAAAAATTTGTCTTAAACAGGCATTACGTTCCCTTTGATTTGAGTCTACTTTCAGTGCAGTCAATGGCATCGTCGCCTGTCCAGATCTACTTGAGCGGATAAGCTTTATTGTTCCACAAAGAGTGGAAGTGATATCTTCATCTGCTCCGCCGTGATACTGCAGTCGAGGTAGCAAATGGTTTCGACAAATTCGTCCGGGAACCGTCATCCATCCTATGTTGTGCAAGAATATTATAAATCGAGAAAACATCTGCATCTTAACCTAAGTGATCTCCCTTTCCGGGTGGCTATAAATTAATTATTTTCAATTGAAACTTTTTTAAAGTACTTGGCCCACTATTTATTTATTTCATATTTCGTTAAAGTACTACCATTGTGGCTACTGCGTCATAGGAAGTTATTATATTACATTTTGCTATTAATTTATTGGTTAGTCAAAAAAGTCTTTTCCTATTTCTAATCAAACTTCAACTCATTTTTTTTTATATTTATAATGAACTTTATTAAGCCAAATATGTACCATTTTGGTCGACCACCTTTTGCCATTTTTCTTCTAGAGACATTATTCCATCAGTGTACAACTTTTGTGGTTTCTCGGCGAAAAACTGCGACAAGTAATTTTCACAGGCTTCTCTTCAAGCCAACTTTACTCCATTAAGGGAGTTCTGCATTGACCGAAACAAATGGTAGTCCGATAGTGCAAGGTCAGTGCTATATGGTGAATGCATCAAAACTTCTCAGCCAAGCTCTCCCAGTTTTTGCCGAGTCATCAAAGATCTGTGTGGCCTAGTGTTGTCCTGATGGGAAACGACGCCCTTTCTGCTGATCTGTACTGCCCGTTTTTTTTCGATTGCTTGCTTCAACTCATCAGTTGTTGACGTGTAAAGTGTAGAATCAATCTTTCGATCAGATGATTAGATTAGATAGATGATTCCTCTCCAATCCCACCAAACACACAGCATAACCTTTCGAGGCGTCAAGCCTGGCTTTGCGACCATTTGTTGAGCTTCACCACCCTTGCACCAGGAACTTTTTCGCACATTATTGTCGTATTTGATTCACTTTTCGTCTCCTGTTACCATTCGCTTCAGAAATGGTTCGATTTCATTTCGTTTCAGCAAAGAATCGCAGATGTTAATTCGGTCCAATAAATTTTTCACAGACAATTCATGTGGTACCCAAACATCGAGCTTCTTTTTGTAACCAGCCTTTTTTAAATGGTTCAAAACCATTTGATGATGAATGTTTAGTGCCTTGGCGATGTCATGTCGACCCTTCGTTTTTACTTCCAGTCGTTTGAGTCGGCCACACATTCTGCCCTTTCTGTCTTCACGTGTCAAGGTGACAACTCCGAAATTCCGCAAGTGCTCCTGCTGTATATCAAAAATTTGTTAATTTATTCGTGTACAATATATTTAAATAAATAAAAATAGCGTTATCATTTACGCACCAAAGCAGCTTATGTGACGGTCCTGGTCAATCTTTTCCATAATTTCATCGACTTTTTCCACGATAGGTCGACCGGAGCGAGGTGCATCTGTCACATCGAGATTTCCAGAAGTAAAGCTAGCGAACCATTGTTGTGCTACACGAACTGATACAGCATCGTCTCCGTAAACTTCACAAATTTCATTGGTGGCTTGCGTGGCATTCTTCCCTTTTTTATACAAAAATCTCAAAATATAGCGAATTTCTTCATTATTTTCACTCATTTTTGAACAGCTATAACTTTTTTTCAACTTCTCCGAATTTAATTTTTTTTTGGTTAAATGAAGCTTAAAATGTCACCTTTCTAACACCATATGATATGACACAATGTGATTGGTAGCACTGGAGATAGATGACTCCAACGACATCTATTGACAAAATACGAAAAGACTTTTTCGACTACCCAATGTATTAACTCATTCACAGGTTTTGCTGCCTGGGTTGCTCTTTCTACAAAAATGGTTGCATTTTGCAATTGGCACACACGGCGAATATGAATTTTCCAGCAGTAATTTTGCCAAAGTCGGCGTCTTTCATATGAATAACGCAACTTCAATTCCTTTGATGAATATAAGAAACGTAAAGTTTATCGATTCCATTTTATTCCTTATACTTACAAGTGCATTGGTATAAGAGTCACGTATGAACGAATTTGAAACCTTTGGATTGCAACAAGAAAACTCGTGTTCAATACAACAATTCAATTCACCGAAGCTAATATTTCTGCTTGCGTTGATTGTACGAAACTGGAATTTTTTTATCATAATAGCGGTTGGAAAGCAGCAAACGGTGGTAGGTGGGTGGGTGCAAGGTGATGGCTCGCAGATGCGGATGTGTGTTTGCAAGCAACAACGGTGAAATTGCTGTTACTGCTGATATGCAGTGCAATTTCGGTCGATTTATAACGCTCCGACCGGCAGTCAATTCCTGTTTGCTTGAGTACACCTACCCGGTTGATTCCTCTTGGCCAACGCGCTTCCCTTTCGAAATGCGATGGCACAACTGGCTTCTAAACATGCGTTTGTATTTATAAGTGAGCTTATACACACACACCCATACTTATATGTTTTATTACAATTTAAATTTCTTCTAACATCCTTTTAGGTGCACATCTTTTGTAGCGGTTTTATTACCCTGCTGTAATAAAAAGGCATTTCGTTAGCTTATTCTTTATGTTGTAAAAGAAGCCACAAATATTAATGCGAGTATTATCGTCAGACATTTTGAAAGGAAATCATGATTTTGATTATAAGTAAGCAAATAACCAATAAAATACGAAAATAAATGACATAAAAATATAGGCCTTTCAAAAAAAGACAACATTTTCGAGATTTCACTTGAAAAAATAGATATAAATAAACGGGAGAGAAAAAAATCATAAAGATGCTATGGAATTTATATTTGGAAATAATTAAACATCTCCATTTAAACATCTCCTGCATTTTTGATTGCGTTGAGTTTGGCAGTTATTTCAAGCGTCGCATTCTACATATAACATTTGTCGTGCTGAACTCATTATTGGCCTTTTTTTAGATCACTTTAAAATATTTCTGATTTTTTTGTGCTAAGCTCGCAAAATAAGTAAACTGAACTAAATTGTAAAGCGAATAATAAAATAAAAGCATTTAGGGCAAAGACAATGTCCGCACCTGAAAGAAATGGAGCTGCAGCGCCGCTATTTAGTACTTAAGGACCTCGCCTCATTTGAAATGTTGTCCTCTGGGTGTTTCCTTAAAAGGGTGTAAAACTGAAACGAAAAAAAGATTTTTTATTTTTGTTTTCAGTATTTTATTATTTGATCCATTGTTACAAAATTAATTTCTTTTGGCCATCCGAGGTTCGTTCAAAAAGTTGTCAGCCCTCAAAAAATGGTCCTCACATGGACAATGGACACAGATTTAGCGGGTTTTACTGAACCGATTTTGATGATATAAAATTAAAATGACGTTGACGTCGTTATCGTGGCAACTACGAACATTTGGAAAAAAAAATTGATTAGTATTTTTTTCGGACTTTTAAAATCAAAAAAGGGTCAAAAACGGGTTTTCATCTTTGAACATCCGCCAATTTGTAATTTTTTTTTAAGATGGTAATTCATACGATCAACATCAAGACGCACCCCAAAAATAGGAGGTCGAGCTCAGTCAAACTCCCAAAAATGGTGTACTCACCAACTATATATACATTCACACGATAAAGACATTCATACTAAAGAAAAACCTTTTCGACATTCTGATTTCAGCGGTCTGTGGGCCATGGAATCCGTGTTGCCAGCGAACTAACAAACTTCGTATGGCAAAAAAATTTACATTTTTTAGCATGGGATTAAGAAATAAAATACTC
>JAYXIM010034991.1:0-77814 GCA_037575425.1 Anastrepha fraterculus | reverse complement strand
ACAAAAACTAATTTTATACACAAGCGCAGTCGCAGATGTCTCATATATATACATACAATACATTTACATACATACATACATGCGTTGCTTGCATATTTGATTCCACCACGCATTCGTCTCTTCGGCAAACCAACGAAGAAATACAATTCTTGAAGTTCTCTAGATATACGAGTGCAGTACTTGTCGGAATAGTCGGTTCGTTTCGTTCTATTCGTTGCTGCTGAACAGAGAAACTACTGCTGCTATTACTGCTACTATTACATTTTCTGCTTTTAACGAACTCGTAAATATACCCCTTGCAAAAATTTCAAAAAGTTTTCACTTCAAAAATACATACATATGAACCGGTTACCAAAACAAACGCTATTTTTACATTCCGTGGTTAATAATAGAATCAAAAATGATTGGCAATCTTTTTATTTTTGTCTAGTATATTTTTTGTAGAGCCACTCGAAATCGTTGATTTTTAAACAACATTCTAACGTCTTAAAATGTGCTTATGGTTACGCACATATGCATGTAAATATATAGTATGTATGCACATGTGTCTGTATAAAATAAGAACATAATTCCTTATTGAGTGTGTCGGTGATATTTTCAGAGTGACTGATTGCAGACTGTCGTACTTGTATTGACTTTTGAGGACTTAACTTACTGTTGTTATTGGAATTATTTTTATCTTTTTTTTTCTGTTTTTTTTTTTTTTTTTTGCAATTCAGAAGTCTAGAATCGAGTGGAGTCAATCGAGCTTATTGGTGCCGCTGACTGCTGTGCTGTCTGGCATGTGCCACTTTTCTGGACTTGTTGCTGAAGCATGCGAAAGACGAACCTAACGCTGGGGTGCACGCTTATGGCGGAGCATTTAACGTGGGTAAGCACGTGCGGGAAAATGAGATTTAAGGGAAATTGAAAATCATTATTTGCTTTGTTTGAATTGCTTTATTTTTATTTTTTATCTGCATCTTAATCTTTCTGCTTTTCTTCCGAAAGTGCTTCAGAAGTGGTTCACATGTATGTAAGTGTGTGCGTGTGTAAAAGAGTTCTCTGGTGCTGCAGTGCGTTATGTTGGTGATGAGTGTGATTGTCTGGGGAGTTAAAATTAAATCACAATGGTATTAAATTGCGTGCGTGTAAATGAGAGACGCGTTAACGGGAATCGTGTGTGAATTGCATGTACTTGTTTGTTGAATTACCATTGGGAGGGGCAAATCTGTATAGTCAGGGTGAAGTGGGTTGAAGGACATCTCAATTGGGTATAAGTAACATGATAATAACATTTATTCGGTAAACAGTTATTTGGTATTGTTTAGCTTAAGGAAAGAGGAAGTGAGGCGTGAAGTGAAGAGAGTGAAGTGAGAAGTTACTAGATGAGAGAGGTGTATTGGATCATTAGCTTTGGTTTGGGTGCATTTGTTGTTATTTATTAAGCTCACAGATGAGTCTATATGAGTATATAGCAAGTGAACAATTTGTTGCGTACGCCCAGTGAGAAAAATTACAGGAGTAGGAGTGAGCGGCTCCTTACAGCCGTTGAAAAATATTTAAGAACAATACATTGGCAACCATATAAGTGCATGTTTTATCGAGTAACGGTATTTTTTGCGCCTTAATATATAATATTTTTTGAATTCACATTTATTGAAATGCTTTCATGTATCTATTTTTTAGTATGAGCACTGATACTTTTGTGTCTTCACCAGTATAGGAAGTTCTCATCCGAGGCTTTGTACATGTTTTCACTGGGGGGATTTTTAAGTGGCGGGTCCCAAACTCAACGCACAACAAGACATCCTGGGAATCATCGCCTTCTCACGTTGGTTCACTCCCGAACGGGTTTTAAGAAACTGCCCAGAGGATACTTGGGCTAATCCCGGAAGTTGTGAGCTGCTTGAACCATATACAGAAGAATTGCCGTGGCCACTCCCAAGTGAATGGTGACCAGTAACTTTCCCCACTTGCGTGTACTTCTACATATGGAACCATCCTTCACCAAACAAACCTTCGGCGCACTCGCGTATCGGCACCCACGTCACTGTTGACAGTTAGGATTTTGAGATTGTAAAAGACTTCGTTTATTTAGGAACCAAATTTAACAGTGATAACAACGTCAGTCTGGAAATCTAACGTAGAATCTCTCTTGCCAACAAGTGCTACTTTGCACTAAGTAGGGTAATGAGTAGTAAAGTCCTCTCTTGACGCACAAAACTAACATTCTACAAGGCTCTGATCATGCCCGTCCTAACGTATGGCGCAGAAGCGTGGACGATGACAACATCCGATGAAGCGACGCTTGAAGTGTTTGAGAGAAAGATTCTGCGCAAGATTTTTGGACATTTCCAAGTTGGCAACGGCGAGCATCGCAACACAGTACAGCGAATAAAGATCCAACGGCAAACGCTCCGGCTCTGAAAATTTTCGATACTCTACCAACTGGTGGTGGCAGAGGAAGAGAAAGGCCTCCTCTGCGTTAGAAAGATGAGGTGGCACGACTGCCACGGAAACGTCATTGGTAACAGCATCACAACCACAACGCCGAATTGAGCTTGCTCGAAAGCAGATATCCTGGAATAAGAATTAATTAAATTTTTTATTCAGCGATGAAAAGATAGTACGAAGTATATGCGGAAGCCAAAACGTACAGCATTCACCCAAAGTTCGTCTCACCAATCATAAAGCACGGAGGAGGCTCAAAAATGGTGTGGAGCTGCTTTTCGTAGAACGGTGTCGAGCCAAATAACCATATTAAAGGTGATATGGGTGCGATCAGGACGTGCCGATAAATCAAAATGTAATGCCACCTTATGCGGAAGAGAATTTACCTGTGATTTGGGAATTTCAACAAGACAAAGCAAACTTCTCGTGTGGCAAAAGAGTTTTTCGAAGACAATTTGATCACTTTTCTTGAATGTGCATCTTCGAGTGCCGACTTAAGTAAAATAGACGTCTTTGAAACGCCGTAGAAAAGCTTTCACTATGCAGAATATTACAAATTTGGATCAGTTATTCGAGAAGGTCAAGACAGCATGAGAATCTATTCCTGTTGAACGTTTGCGAGGCTTAATATTACTGTATACGAGGGCGCTTTAATAAATACTCGTGGTTGAAGATAGAGAGTGTTCCTGGAAGAAGCTGGTGTTAGCATCGTGTGCTGTCATCTATCAAAAGACGGCAAAACAAACTTCAGACTGATTGATGGGTTAGTTTGGATTTGGCGGCTATTCGAGTAAGACGTGTTTCGTGTTTTTCGCTAAGATGGAAAAGAGCAGCATCGTTCGGTAATTCGTTTTTTGTTTTCGGATGGGAAAAAGTGCGAGGAGAGAAAAACAAAGTTGGATGCTATCTATGAGGACGCTTCGTCATCTATGCTTTACTGAATTTAAACGTGAGAAAACCCGTTTTTTTTAGGAGCGAGCAGCTCATCTGAGAGACGTGGTTACCGCGGATATTATTCGAAAAGTCTGGCTGATCGACGAACGAAAGTGCGCGAAGTAACAGAAGCCATAGGTGTTGCCAGAACGGCAATTAATATTTTACATGATAAGTTGGCGATGAAAAAATTGTCGGCTCGATGTGTGCCGCGATTGCTCACAAGCAACAACAAGCGGATGAGGATGTTAACTTCGAAGCAATGTTTGCAGCAATTCAAGCGAGATCCGAGATCCGATCATTACACACCAGAAACTAAGCAACAATCAAAACAATGGATTTCTCTCAAAGAAGGCGAAGACAGTTCCATCGGCCGGAAAGGTCATGGCGACGATTTTTTGTGCGTCATTTTTATGGATTTTTTAGAAAAAGGAAGAACCGTCACTGGACAATACTACAGTGAGTTATTGGGCCGCTTTCACAAAAAATTCAAGGAGACACGACCGCATTTGGGGAAAAAGAAGGTGCGGTTTTACCACTATAACGCTAGACATTAGGGCGGGTCGATTTAAAAATCGCTCATTGCTCTGTGAAAATCATATTCTAGGGATCAAAATAAGAAACTTTGCCGAAGGAACCATACCTCTAATACGAATTCTGATGTCCCCCAATTTGGGTCGAACGAAAAATCCCACTTTTACCCATTTAGGATTTTTTAGAAAAAGGAAGAACCGGCACTGGACAATACTACAGTGAGTTATTGCGCCGCTTTCACAAAAAATTCAAAGAGACACGACCGCATTTGGGGAAAAAGAAGGTGCGGTTTTACCACGATAACGCTGGACAGTAGGGCGGGTCGATTTAAAAATCGCTCATTGCTCTGTGAAAATCGTATTCTAGGGATCAAAATAAGAAACTTTGCCAAAGGAACCATACCTCTAATACGAATTCTGATGTCCCCCAATTTGGGTCGAACGAAAAATCCCACTTTTACCCATTTAGAGTGCTCCAATCGAGTCCAAATGTATGACCGCCCTCCACTAACTTTGGACGGCCGATCCACCCATGCCAGTGGCACACCCCCTGAAACTCCCCTGGGGAGTTCCCCATACAATCATTTCAAAATATCACCATTTTTGGCCTTACATGAGAAAAGAAACTAAAAAGTTCGACCCAAATTAGGGGACATCAGAATTCGTTTTAAAGGTATGGTTCCTTCGGCAAAGTTTCTTATTTTGATCCCTAGAATATGATTTTCACAGAGCTATGGGCGATTTTTTTGCCTCATCCAGAGTTGTTGCCGCTGCATGAATTGCCCAATGAATTGCTGCCGCACTCACCGTATTCACCCGACCTAACGTGAAGAAATGGCTCGCGGGAAAAATTAGTTCAAACGAGGAAGTCATCGCCAAAACAGAGGTGTATTTTGGAGAGTTCGACAAATCCTATTTTTTGGAGGGGTTAAAAAATGGCCGGAGCGTTGGGAGAAATGTGTCTTTCCAAAAGGGGACTATATTGAAAAATAAAAAAATAAAATGTTAATAAAATGCGGTCCTCATTTCTAGCACGGGTACTTAATGAACCTCCTCGTACATTGCCCTTTCGCCTGCCTCTTTTATGACTTGGCGTTTATTTTGCTTCGTTATTCAGTTTTTTTTTTTTGTTTTTTGAGTTTTTGAATTGTATGAGCTTTTGTACATGATGTAAAAAATGTATGTTTTTCTTAGATAAAAAGTCTTATACAGATTGAAAAACTTTTAAATTTATGAAGTAAAACCCAATATGCAAAATATTTGAGTGGTTTTATTGAAAAAAGTCTCAATTGAAGAGAACTGGGTACCGTTCTTAAGTATTTTTCAACGGCTGTATATACTTTTTGTGAACGTATTATAAACGCACAGAATAGTTGGCGCGAAATTCTTCGGAATGGAATGCTCTGATGCACCAAATATTAAATTCATCACATATTCAAGGCCAGATAATTGAAAACGAAATAAGGTTGAGATAATTCAAAACACATTTCACACATTTCTCTTCTTTACTATGTACATTAGACTGGCCGCAGCTTGTATGGAGAAAAATAAAAATTGAAAATCCAAAGTTTTCGGCTCGTAAAACATGAGGTTAGATGCAATAAAGAACGGTATATTTTTTCAGCCCGATCTGATGATGTCTAACCGTGCCCATTTGATCCCATTTGTGATTTTTTCCAATTTTTCATACTTTGGGATCAAATGGGCACGGTTAGACATCATCAGATCGGGCTGAAAAAATATACCGTTCTTTATTGCATCTAACCTCATGTTTTACGAGCCGAAAACTTTTGGATATTCAATTTTTATTTTTCTCCATACAAGCTGCGGCCAGTCTAATGTACATAGACATATACACATATAAAATTGTACTTGTAAATATATACGTAAATGTGTGGACTTTGTTGCTTCACTGCATTAACTATCGGTTTGTGGTTGGTTTTAAGAGCGCTTTCAACTTGTACATGCAACTTTCAAATTAACAATATCTTCGACAATACCAAATGGATTTAACTTTTCTATTAGATCAGCTTTTTCTACCGTATACGAATAAAAGTATTCAAATATTCCCGCTAACTCCAGTATTAAAGAAAACTTGTGTAACTGGATAAGTAAAAATAAGCAGAGCAAACAAAGACTGCTGAGGAAGTCTGGTAAAGTACACAGATTATTTACAACAACTTGGAAAACTGGACAAAAGAGCTTTTGCTAAACTTCAACATCTTCGAACACTAACACAAACACACAACAGCGCACAATCTATCATCGCTACCGAGCTGCGTATTGTTACAACGAGTAAGGGGTGCACAACGGCAACAACAACGACATAGATATAGACATATGTTTACTGTAATGCAAAATAATACATTCGTACCTCTTTTCGCTACTCTTTGTGCTCCTTTGGCGTCCATAGTCACAGACATCTTCGGGCTAATCGGTGTAATCGGCTAAAGTTTGTCGCATACAACTCCTTTTTCTTCTAATCCCATCGTTTATTGTATTCTATTTGTTGTTGCATCATAGAGTAGTTGGCTGAGTTTCAATAATGCTGCATTGTTGTTGCCGCGCTTCAGTCTGTTTGTTCGTTTGACTTTTGACTAACTTTGTTACGCGATGCTGGCCACCGCCGCTGGTGTTCTTGTCGTTATTGTTGACTATTGTTGTGGTGGACACGAGTATCTTTATTCGCAGTTGCTCTTGGTGATGGCTGATGGCTGGTGGTGGCGAAGTTGGTGTGATTCAGTTTATTCTTACTATATTTTGTTGTTATTATACAACCTGGTGCCACAACTATTTTGTTTTGCAATCACGCGATTCTTTGTTTAGGCGTGAGAGAATTGAAATTATTTATGGTGTTGAAATGGATAAATAGTTTGTGTGTTTGGGTAGCATTTTTGTTTCGCATAATTTCTGAAAACCACTAAATATATTTATATTTCGCCGCTAGAGGGCGAAAGTGCATGTGTTTACATTTTTACTGCTGTTTATTTATACCTTTTTTTGCCACTTATAGTTAATTAATAATTCAAATTAATGGTGTAGTCATACTCTCGTGCAGTAACAATCAAAATCAGTAAAAGTTCTCTCAGTAATACGTGAATTTCTGCGATCAACTATGCCTCCTAAAAAAGGTACCCAGCAACAGCACACATGTGGTGTTAGCCACGCGGCTGTTCACGCCAGAGCATCTAGTATTTTGTGTGTAGCCTGCCGTACGTGGACTCATGCCAATTGTACGGGGCTTACCAAATCCGAATTCACTAATTGAGCAAACAAAGTTAAAATACAGGGGTTCCTGTGTAAATGTGATTCCTGCAAATTGGAGGTTAGTGTCGTCACCACGGACGATCTTGAATCCGATGATGATGATGAAGATAACGATAATATTACCATAAATAAGCTAAGACCACTGCTCGACGACCAATGCTTGAAACTTACATCGACATTTGAAAGTAAATTTAATAATTTCAAGTCTGCTATTGAAAAGAATATTGTTGACATCAGGAAGAATGTCATGAGCTTATCTAAACAACACAATCAATTGGGTGACAAATGCTCAGGATTCGATAAACGGTTAACAACCGTCGACGGAACGCCAACGGAAGATGCCATTGCGGAGTACACAGAACGCAAAAAACGTTGCTTGTGCGTGGCGTTTTGTCCAAAAACAACACACTAATGATGCTACAGCCACCGTATTCCCCAGATCTGGCCCACTGTGACTTTTTCTGGTTCCCGAAACTGAAGAGGCCCATGAATAGACGACGCTACGCTACGATTGACGAGATAAAGACGGCATCGAAGAAGGAGCTGTACGAGATAAAACAAATAATGATTTTTTGAAGTGCTTCGAAGATTGAAAAAAGCGTTGGCACAAGTGCATAATATCTCTTGGGGACTACTTTGAAGGGGGCAAAATAGATATTAATGAATAAATAAATAAGTTTTTAAAAAACACCAAATTTGCGATACTTTTTGAACACACCTCGTATATCGGTCAATAAATCGAAGAACCAAAACGTAACCGCAAGACTTTGAGTAAATTTAATCAAAAAATTAAACAGTTGTTGTTGTAGATCATTAAAGGATTTTTTTAATTGTTTTAACAGACCTCCAGGACTTTTAATAATGTAGAATTTTTTTTTTTTTTTTTTTTTTTTTTACGAGGAGGAAGAATCGAAAGGCGAACCCCGCCAGTGTGGGACTTTAACCCGAACTAAACATCCTACCGTCAAAGTACCGATCCCTCCGGTACAACCTTTAAGTATTCGTCGGAAGCCGGTTTGAGCACTAAACTCAACGTCCGTTATTGTCCTGATGCAATCCGACGAAAGTAGCATCTACTTGTTACCACCCACTTATTAGGTCACCTTATGAGAGAGCCACCCCTGTCATATCAGTACTCCCCCACCCAACATGTCTCTGTCCATACCACAGAAAGGTAAGTTTCTGTGTGTGATATCGTCAGTTTACCTGTATCCAAATAAACATATGTAGTGGTCCTACAGCACAACGATAAGTTACTAAATCTACTACTACAGGAAAAGCTACTACATCTACTACTATGGAATTTTAGTGCTATGCTTTCGCTTTTTCGCCTTCTCTCCATTTGTCTCAGATCATTGAGTACAAACGCTGACAGTTTTTTGATACAATCCCATACTTCTTTAGATTGTAGGATGTGTGGAACAATATTGTCCGGTGTTATTGGTTCTGCTATTTGGTTCTCCAAAAACTCTCTTTCTTTACTATATCTTTGGCAGTGAAAGAAAATATGCTCTGCATTTTCATTAGCCTTGGCACAAAATGAGTATAAGCTCATCATCATGGCCATACTTGTGGAGGTATTCTTTAAAACAACCATGTCCTGTCAGGAACTGCGTCATATAAAAGTCGACATTATCTACCATGTTTTCTATTAACTCATGCCTGCACATTACTAATGAGTCATATAAAAGTCGACATTACCATGTTTTCTATCGACCCATGCATGCACATTACTAATGAGTCGGTGTATCCATCTCCTTTTGGTTGTTAGATCCCAGCGTCTTTGCCATTTAGATAGACTCTCGTATCTGATTTCTTTGCGCTCTTCAGCTATTAACGACCTGCCAAGGCTTCGGTTTTTGTCATATATTCTCTTACTTTCCAGAGCCATTATATTTGGAGGCATTATGCCAGAAATTACCCGATAGTTTCATGGGATACAGTGCGAAAAGTGCTTGCGACTCTAATAGCGCTCAGTCGAAACAGAGATTTTGTACTCTTGCGGTATGTTTCGTATTTTAACGCTTGTCCCCCCACACAGATGCAGCATACATTACAATGGATTGGGTAAATTTTGCCAGTAGCAGTCTTCTCTTCTGGCTTGGCCCACCTATGTTAGCCATTATTCGAGATAGCGCTGTATTTACCCGTGCTGCTTTCTCACAAGATTTTTCGATGAGCACTTTGATGTTTAAGCGTGCATCAATCATGACTCTCAAGTATTTCAGGTACGGTTGGGTGTTGATGTTATGCCCGTCTATGCTTAGTGTAATGTTCTCAATTTTTTTCCTGCTTGTGATCAAAACTGCTTCAGTTTTTTGGCCCGCAAGCTGTAGGTTTAACGATGTAAGCCAGTTTTTTAATTTGTGAACTATCACACTACATATAGTCTTGATTTGATGAAGCTCTTTTGCCACTATTGCCAATGCAATATCATCCGCGTATCCGATGAATTGGACTGCTGGACTACAATTTGTTAGTAATTTGTGTTTTGTGTGCTTATTTTAATTTTACATTCTACTTCTGTTACTATTTTTACTAATACTACAACTACTACTATTACTACTGCCAGGACTACTCCACAACTACTCTTACTAGTAGTGCTCTTTCCACAACTACTAATACTACTACTATTACTGCTGCTGCTGCTACTACTTTTTGTACTACGACTGCCTTCGCTATATTAGAATACAAATGAAAAATAGCTTTCCTAAGCTAAATGGGAAAAGTAAAATAAATACAATTCAAACACAATTAAATATTTTTTTACTAATTTCATACAGTCCAGGACTGAGACAAAAAGGGTTATTTTATTTATTTCTAGTAAATTTGCTAATTTAAAGCTTCTTACACTAAATGTCGGCAAATGAGAAATTTATTCCATTCACTTCCGCTACATTCCACTTAAGTGTTACTCATACGCCCAGTGGTGTCATTATGACAACTCGTTTGTGGGAAATAAAGTCTCTAAAATTATACACCTTTCGCTAACTCGCCAATAAAAAAGTGTGTACATAAATATACCGCAAGATACTTTGTCACTTTATTAGGACACTTTGCTTGGAAAAATCAGCTTGCAGCAGCAGCTTGAAGGTTGCTTAAGAAAACTGAGTTGCCAACAAATAATTTTGCTGCCTGTCGCAGCGAGGTAGGCAAGGAAATGTGCCTTATTTATAATTTAACAAGAGACACACACATGAGTTGTATTTAATGCACAAAGCCATGCTTTTGTATACACATTTGCACACATAAACACACATATTGGTTTGCTGCAAGTTAGGCACATTCGAATTCACATTCACAACAATCAGTACAGCTTTAACGCCATATTACTATGTGGATGCGTGCGTGTCGATGCGGGTGTGGGCCATACAAACGACTCATTAGATTCCACTTTAAGACAGTTGACTTGAATTCTCCCTGTTGTGTCGTGTGTATTTACGTTCACACACACACACACACAGTCGCATAAACAAACACAGATTAATACACTGTTGCACGCATACATACATGTAAATATACTTACACAGGTATAAAAATATTTGCTTGTTTCTAGGCAGCAACACAGTCGTATAGAAAACACACAGTTGGCGCATAACAGATACACTGACGGCACAACAAATATATCAGCAACTCTATATAATGGATGTACTAATAAACAACATTCATTGTCGCTCCGGTGTAGTAAAATAATAACAACAACGAAAACGCTTTCTATGTAGTTGAGTGTAACAAAAGTATCTAAGTTGAGTCGCCACCTATAGGGCCCAAAGCACAAAGCGTCTATTAAACTTTAACACACGTGCAAAGTTGCGATGATCACTGGCGAGGCAACGGCAGGAGCGCTTTGGGGTTATGTTTCCCCATCATCATCCAATGACATGGTCCAAAGGACTTGAAAAGCTATACCATTAGTACATTCCTTCCATAACATGGTAATTAGGGGCACAATAAAATGAATTACTTTTTAGTGCGCACGCTGCGGTAGACCCAATGCTTAAAATTGCAAAAAATTCATGGAAATCGTGGAATCAGACTGACGTGGGAACACTTATTGAATTGTTCAAGAACTGAAGATTAGCCAGATTGGAGCCATTTGCATAAGTTTAGTCTCAAGGAAGAACTGAACGTAGCGCCAAGCTAATATTATCGCCGTCAAACTCACTATGAACTGCCCACATCAGGCCGAACTCTCAACTCTTAGCTCATGTGATCAGTGTGAAGAAGGAGATCGACCAAACGTGGGCGCAAGAGGCGTTTAGGAATGGCTTGTAATTCCCATCAAGGCCGCATATACCTTAAACAACGCATCGAAAGCTTCGTAAGCTCTAATGGGAGATTCTATTACGCACGCCGTAGAGTTCAGACTTGGCTTCAAGCAGTTATCACCTGGGAAGCATTCACAAAGCTTTTTATAGTACCAAAGTGCTCTGAAGGGAGGCTTGAGAAAATGGGTATGATCAAGTTTTATAACGTTGTCATTGAGAATTTCTTCTATAGCGAACTTATGAAATTTCTTTCAAATTGAAATTCGTTAAATTATAGACAAAAAGTGAAAAAACATTTTTTATTTGATCAATATTTCTTGAAATTTGTTACACTAAAATTGAACTGCAAATATGCAGGCGTAGGTGCCTATTATAAAAGAATTATATTTTATATTTAACAATTACAAAAAAAGTATTTCATAGGTTTGTATTTAAAAAAAAGCGAATATATTAAAAAAAAAGTATGCTTAAATTTTCCTTATTGAATAAATCTAAAAATTGCAAATTATTTTCCAAAAGTTTTTCAGTTTACCTTTTACTTTACCCAAGCTTATGATACAAGAGCGAAGGTCATCTTATCATCATAAATTCTTAGCGTCTCAGTGTGTAACATAGGGCCGGAACGAATTTCTTCCACTCGGGTATGTTTTGCACCAATTTCTTAGCTTCATTCCTGCTACACTGCATGGCGCGAGTTTCTGACTCCAGCAGTCGTATCCAGGTATTCGCTGGTCTTCCACGTCTGCGGCATCCGTTGAGGTTCCAGGATAATGGCGGCCCTTGTTAAGTCACCATTTCCTCTGCGTAGAATATGGCCAATTCAGCCCCATTTTCTCTTTCGGATCTCTAATAGTATTGGCTGGATTTTTCTCTAATATATTTGGCCAGAATATTTTGAGAATTTTTCGAAGGCATCTGTTTACAAAAACTGGTAATGGGCTTGTGTGAGCAGACGTCGCATTTCACGTTTCACAAGCACAAAGTAAATTCGATTTTGATTTGGAGTTAAAAACTCGCATGTTTTGTGACCTGTGAACTGTGTGATGCCCTCCGAATTGTTTGCATAAAGTCAAATGCCGCCACAGCTTTCTTTATTTGGCTTTTGATATCATCGCTTGAATCTACAGAGACCGATATAATGCTGCCTAAATAGCAGAAAGACTGTACAGCTTCGACATTGATACCATCAATTGGGAAATTTTGCGTGTTTCATGTGTTTATAGCAGACTTTGGTTTTCTGATTATTGATTTTCAGGTCGACTTTCTCAGCTGCTTCTCGTACTGCTTGCCAAGATCGGAGCTAGTTCCACTTAATGAGATTAGCAGCCATGTCATGCCTCTTCAAGTCGGTCTCCTTGCCGCGGGGATGAGGCTTAAGTGGCGAGTTAACCCCATGCTATGGAGATTAACTTACCACGAACTAAGAGGGCAGCTCCATATAGGAATTGGGTATCCACTCATCCGCGGAACGGTGAAATTGGTGGCCACCCATATACTATGTGGAGAGTACCGTACCGACAACCTGGCAGGAGGTATAAAATGCATTTCATCGCAATGTGGAGGTTAACAAAGCATCTCTCTACACGAGGTAATCCACTAATCGACGGCTCGGGCATACCAGATCAAACGAAGAAGACAGAAGGCGAGGCAAGCCGAAGCACTAGCTAAGGCAAGGACTCAAGCTCCGTCAACTTCGACACCTGTAACGGAAACGGGAAAGCGTGGTAGAACAGAGGATTCCTCTGTAGCTCTGCGCTCTTCCGGAAACGAAACGGGGTATGTGCCAACGACCGGGAAGAGGAGAAAGACAAAGAAGAGGAAAGTCGAGAGACGGAATTCGGAAATGTCTGCATCCTCGACCCAATCCAAGGCAGACAAACCTTTGCCTGACAAGGCAGAGGCTAAGGGACCTCAAATGTCGAATAACACTCTTCCGTCAACGTCTGGCGAATCATTCGCGAGAATGGCAGCAAAGGCAATGACGGTGGAGATACATACCGACAAACAAGATGGTATACAGTCCAAAGGGCAACAAGACTATCTTGACAGCTATCTTTGGAAAGCTATCGGTGAGTCGAAAGACGCGCCGACTTTCGAGGGGAAAAGCGTGGTGGACGGTATCGTAAAGGTGCACTGTTCCAATGCTTTTTCCCGAGAATGGCTAGAAAAAGCGATAACAAAGATTCCAGCCTGCGAAAGCAGCAAGTTTATTCTTGTTGAGAGTAGCAAAGAAAGGCTGGTACGAGCGAGTGTCTGGATTCCGGGTCCTTCCTGTAATTCAGCAGAACTCCTCAAACGCATCCGTGTTCAGAATAAGGATCTTGACACGACTCTCAAGATTTCTTGTATGCTTGATGCCAAAACCTGCAAATAAATCGGTTTTCAGAAAAATTTGCGACAATATCCAAAATTCTTACTATTACTTGACATGAAATTGTTTCATAATAAATAAAAAAAATCAATTAGGTTTGCTTAACAATTTCTTATATTGGAAGAAATTTAACCAAAACGCCCCCCTGCAAAACTTTTGCATTTATAACTTTATATACTTAGTTAGTAATTTTAGTTGTATTACGATTGCTGCGAGCGCCAACTATTTAGAAGCGCAAAACGCACGCTCGGTGGCTTTGGCCTAATCGTGACTGAATGAAGTTGAATACCTGCGCATATGTGGGGCATAGAATTGTGCCCGGTGTTGCGCCTAAAGACAAATAAACACAAGTATTTATGGCGCAGTAGCTTTTATTGTGTGTAATAAAACACAATTAAATGATTTTAGTTGTAAGCTGCCTTGCAGGCAAAATGTTGCTCTGCATTGTCCTTTGTATTTCAGCTAATTATGTGCGCTTTAAGGTTAATCGTAGAAAAGGTGAATGCTTGAAATTACATTAAAATATACTCGGAATAATTTATGATTATAGGAAAGTAGCAGTTGATTTGCTGTTTAAATTAAGGTGATAAAAAGTTAAGTAAAAAATGAGATTTTAGAACGTTAAACAATACTTGCGAAGAGGTACCTTCATATGCACTATACCGCAGTTATACCACTTCATATTAATTTCTTAATTTTAACTTTAATAATTAAGTTTTTGATGAACTAATTAACCCCTAAACTAAGATAAAATCGCCCTCTGCATCAATAATGTCTGCAGTTATTTGTGGGCTGCTGTGCTTATAGCTACAGTTAAAGATTTTTTTGTGGTGTAAAAATTTCTGTTAGTCTTCTTTGAAGAACGTCCCACACATAATAGTCCAAGGGATTGAGATCAGGCGAGCTAGGAGGCCAAATGCTTGGAAAAAGCATAGGATTATGCGGATTATCTGGTATTTAAATTGCGTCACTGTGGGTTTATGTGATGGAGACGTGGACCTGTTTGGACACGTATGGTCCTCATCACTTACGCTATATATCCAAGGCTATACAATTACAGTAGAGCGTCGATTATCCGAAAGCCGGTCATCCGAAACGTCGGTTAACCGAAAGGAAACATGACACCTTTTTCGGATATAAAGAATAAAAATAAATATGTACAAATGAAATAGAAACGACTCAGAGAGCGACGCAAGGGAACGTCATGATTTTGGCATTTTCCGTGTCTTCATCGATAGCATGTTATATTTAGAACATGATTCATAGGTATTGACAGCGTTGTACATATGTACATACTTGCTTTCTGTCACGCGCTTTAGGAATTAAAGTTAGAATCGCACTTCCAAAATATAACAGCGTCGGTGGTGTTATCGGTCCGCGAAACGAACGCGCATCGAACGCGCATCCCACGCCGACAGTTTTGTTTGGGCAATCTCTCAATAATTTCAGGATGGACACTCAAGTATTGTATGTATTCATTCCAGAGGTTAAAAAACATCAGATAGAAACTGGAGTCATTGGAAATATTTTATTACTGATTGATGATTCAGTCATCCCCAAGTCCAA
Organism: Anastrepha fraterculus; assembly: GCA_037575425.1. Taxonomy (NCBI): domain Eukaryota; kingdom Metazoa; phylum Arthropoda; class Insecta; order Diptera; family Tephritidae; genus Anastrepha; species Anastrepha fraterculus. Next base: position 62,443 of record JAYXIM010034991.1, on the reverse strand, counting down.
GTCATCCCCAAACCCTTCACTTCAGAGAGAAGATGGAAAATTTAAGGTGATTTTTTTGCCACCCAATGTTTCGAAGCCTTCCAACGTTACTACAGAAAAGCGTTACTTCGTAGTGTCCTAATCGGCCAAGAGAGAGATAAAACAATTCTTGAAATCTACAAAGGTATTAACTTGAAGGATGCTATTTACATGGCAGCAGAAGCGTGGGCTTATGTCAAAGCGACTACTCTAAAGAAATCCTGGAATAAGCTTTGTCCAGCAGTTGAATCCGAAGCTAGCCTTACATCTGAAGAAACAACAAATGAAAACTTTGTTTCAGAAATGGTTGAGTTGATGAAAGAGGTTTCATGATTTGAAGAATGTGACCAAGAAAACGTGCATGAATGGCTAGAATTTGACGAGGATGATCCTGGCTACGAATTGTTGACAGACGACGATATAATAGCACAGGTTCAAGTTCCTGAAGATGACGACGATGAAGACGAAATTAGTAATGACATCGTCTCAGCTGAAAAATGTCGGTCCAATGAAGAAGCCTTTAAATGATTTGAGACTGCTATTAAATGGTTGGGACACCAAGACGAATGCGATTCTGTGCAGTCTTTAAAACGGCTAAGAGATTTGGCGGCAAAAAAACGAGTCTCAAAACTTAAGCAAACAAATTGTTCGACTTTTTTTTTAGATTACTTTCGTACTATTAAAAAATGTTTAGACATATGTATTTATGTACCGTGTGTGCGATCCCTACTTAAATGTGTATGTGACTATTTATAATATGTACTGTACTCTAGTGTATCATTAAAAAGCATTACATACATAATATGTATTCCTAATCCAATGACATGTTTTGTTACCCTACCCTCAACAAAGAACTGGAATTTCGCAAATGTTCGTTTGTCCGAAAAATCAATTATCCGAACACCCTCTGCACCAATTGTTTCGGATAATCGGCGCTCTACTGTACTTGTAAAACCTTAAGGTAAGCGCTGAATCCACCTGAAGTACTTGAAGTTAAATGCCATGATTACACTATTTATTGCTCCCACTCAGAGCTTATCACTGGCACTCAGGGTTGCCTCAGCCTACCGCACTGTCTCTAGCGCTGCAGTCTTGTTGATCAGCGGGGAGATACGCGTCGACTTTAAGGCCCGGAAATGAGTGAAGGAGTGACTATCGTGGCGGAACGGAGATGCCAAGCATGCTGCGGTGGCAAAGCCGATAGGACACTGAGCCGAGTGGCAGATGGACGGCAAAAGTTATTCCATCAATTGACAAATGGGTCCAAAGGAACTTCGGACAAGTGAACTACTTCACAACGTAGCTCCTCTTGTGCTGCGGATACTTGCATACATACCTATACCGCATGGGCAAGGTAAACGATCCCAAGTGCATGCACTGCGAAGCGCCGAGCGATGCCGCTGAACACACGTTTTTTACTTACCTCGTGGAAGAAGATGCTCTGAGGAAGCAGATTGGCGACATCGCCCCGAGCAACATAATCAGCAAAATGCTCGAACGCGAAGGCAGCTGGAACGCGATAAAGAAATTCGTAGAGAACGTATTACAAAAAAAAAAGATAGGCCTTTGCAATGTGTAACAAAGCGAAGCCGCACAGATAGAGATAGAAAAAGGCGAGCATGAAAGCCTGAAAGCTGGCTACAAATGAGGAGGGGGGCCCAGACGTGGGTGAATAGAGTTGGTCCTTCATGGCTGCCGTTCTGACGTTTAATAAAACAAATTCCGTTACCGGAAATTTCTGGGTTAGGTGCTACTCCACGTCGCTGAAGCATGGGTTGTTTCGCTGGCTGACGCAGTCGCTCTTGGGGTTTTCGAGAGAAAGATACTTCGGAAAATCTTCGCCCTCTTCGTGTTGGCGATAACTACTACCGCCGAATTAACCACGAGTTGTATGAGCTTTACGACGATGTGGCCATAGAGAAGCGTATCAATATTCAGCGCTTGCGCTGGCTGGACCACGTCGAGCGTATGGATGCATAAGCTCCAGCAAAGTAGGCACTCGGAGGGCAAAATAGAGGACAACAACGTAGGGGAAGACCATGCCTCTGATAGAAGGAAACCCTATCATCGCTTGATGTAACAAATTGGAGAAGGCGCACGCAAATCAAAGACGTCCGGCGAGACTTGTTGCAGTCAGCGTTAATCCGATAACGACTTGTGATCCTTGATCAGGCCAAATAAAAAGAGAAGAAGAAGAACGACGTGCTAAGTAAATCTACACACGTGCAGTGGTTTTCGATTTTTTAGAGTTTTAAAAATGGATTTGAATTTGCAACAAAAAATGTGTATTAAATTTTGCGTTATAACTGGATTGGATGGTAGGCAAACCTTAGAAATATTGGGAATTTAGGTAATGATACCCTAAAGGAAACAGCCGTTTACGAATGGCATGGACGCTTCAGAAGAGATCGTGAGTCCATCAAAAATGACAGACGTAGTGGCACATCACCGACATTGAAAAGTGATGAGAGCATCAATAAACTGAAAGAAAAATTGTCGTTTATATCGCTAAAGATATGATTTCCAAGGGTGAGTCGAACCCAATATTCATTACTGGAGGCGAGACGTGGGTTTTATGAGTACGGTACGCAATGCAAGCATCAGACGAGTGAGTTTGACCAAAAACAAAACGAATACTATTCAACAGCCATGGGATTCATCTGATATGGCTCCTTGCAATTTTTTCTGTTTTGTTTGATCGAGTCAAAAAACCACTACGGGGACGCGTTTCAACAGCCGAAAGAAAGTAGTCGAAAGAAAAATCGAAGACGGATCTGATGGATATACCGAAAATAGAGAACCAGAAATGTTTCGAGAACTAAATCAAACGCTAGCATAAGTGCGTTGCAGTAAATGGGGAGTAATTTTAAGGCGATAGTATCAATTTTGGGATATAACCACTCACATTCCAACTTACCAAACGAGATATCTATGTTCCTTTGCGATTGTCGCTCAAGCTGGTGATATTATTGTAAATTTATGGGCGGAAAACATGTGATTATTTTTATTAATATTATTACGAAGGGACTTGGCACTAAGATCTAAAATAAATATTGTGACATTTTTTTATTCCACAGCATCATTTTTTTTATCTAATGCCAAAAACGCCTACAGGCCGCGGTGGTCGAATGGTTGGTGCGTGACTACCATTCGGAATTCAGAGAGAGAACGTCGGTTCGATTCTCGGTGAAAGATCAAAAAATTAAGAAAAAGTGTTTTCTAATAGCGGGCGCCCCTCGGCAGGCAATGGCAAACCTCCGAATGTATTTCTGCCATGAAAACGCTCCTCATAAAAAATATCTGCCGTTCGGAGTCGGCTTGAAACTGTAGGTCTCTCCATTTGTGGAACAACATCAAGACGCACACCACAAATAGGAGGAGGACCTCGGCCAAATACACAAAAAGGGTGTACGCGCCAACTATATATATATAATGCCAACAAAATAGATCGGAACATGATAAAATGATACACGGGCGGAACTCTCACAGAGGGACAGGTGTTTGCGAACTGAGGAAAAGCTGGTCGGAGGCGCTAGGCAAGAACACAAATATACTATATTTCAAGGGGAAGTCTAAGCAATAGAAAAATGCGCACAAATGAAATTAACAAAAAATTAAAAAAAAAACATTGGTCGCAGTTTTCAAAAAAAAAGTTCTATTGGAATGTTTATTTTCGGTTTGGTACACAAACAAATATTTTTTTTTTGGCTTTTGAAAACTAATTTCTTTTTTATCAACGCAGGACAATTTCTATACAAATCGCTAAGTTTAAATTTTTTAGCTTGTACGATTCATTTGCACTATTCTTTGCAAGCACAAAAGTCTTGAATTAATCTACATCAAAAAACGGAAAAAGCGTATTAAGTTTTAAATTAAATTCAGAGCCTTAGCTCTTCAATGCTCAATATTAACGACTCTTCATTGGGAAGAATTGATTGTCATGTTCGTGTATATATAATTGACGCCTTCGATTTCATGCCGTCTTCAAAGAGCTGATGGTTTAAAGACATACTTTTTCAAGGCAGAAATACACTCATAGGTTTGTCATTATCTGTTGAGTGGTGATGGCTGTTAGGAATTTTTTTTTGTATTTGATATTTCGTGTGGCATAGTGGCTTTCGAGCTCGGAGCAACCGAATGATAGTCACGCACAAGCTCCTGCAATTACAGCAGGAGAGACACGATATGTATGGGTAAATAGAGAGATATTCAAATCTCATACCTTTGAGTTATTCAGTAAGCGAAATTTCAAACCAGTGCACAAATTATTTAATCATTAGGTGATTTGCAGAATATAAGTGGTAATTACTTAATTACGTAGCTGCTCAGATTTGTGCGGAAGTAGAAGCTTAACATTGGTGCTAGGATCAGTCGCTGTGAGAACAATTAGCAACCCTTTCGCATACACAAATTCGTAAGAAATAATGCGGAATAGCTAGTTTATGTATCCATTGAGGCATTTCAAGTCAAGTGATCCTAGTATTTTGGACACTGTCGGACATTTTCCTGAAAATTGGTTTGTTTTATAGGATAGGGTATAATAAGAAGTAAACTAAAAAAAGTTATAAATGAAAACTGGGTATTGAGTGCAATATCGATTGAAATATAATATATTGAAATATCTTCGATTTTTTTAACAATTTAAAAATATACCTTTTTAAAAAAAATTTGTTTGGAAATTTGTTTTTGCAATACCAATACCATGAAACTGCTTACCAATGTGCATAGCAATGCACCGATCGATTTAGAAACGGGCGTAATATACAAGTACGTACAAGCAGCAAACAGGGTATACTTTGCACATATAAAGTTATTAAAGTCCAAACTCCTCTCGAGAGAACAAAAATTAAGTATGTATCATGCCTCCTATGCCATCCCATGCCCAATCCTGACATACGTCTATGAAATATGGACGAGTAGAATGAATGACGTGAACCAAATAGCAACATTCCAAAGGAAAATTTTGAGAAAAGTATATGGCCGAATCAAGTTGGCAGATGGCACATATCGTATTCGATATAATCTAGAACTAGGACATGCTTTTATTGTTCTATATTGTAACGTAAAATTTAAAAACAATACCGGCATCGTTTTGCGTTTCTTCGAAAGTTTATCTGCAATCAAAACCTAAAACTGTGCAATATTGGTTGCTATGAAAACGGATTTCGAATTTCTTCTACTCAACTTTTCCCTCTTCGATATTTTTCAATCACACACTTCGGTGTGCACTTTTTTAGTATCTAATACTGGACTATCAACAGCTTTTCACAACCACTCATTAAACATGTGCCATCATTATTTGATCCGACGACTCTTACGTGAGTTTTTAAGCATGCAAATGAGTACGTATTTGTGTATGTGTGCACCTTTACACCTATGCAGGCGCTTATGTGCACACAAAGGCGGGGGCGTGACAAAGACAACGACTTGTCTACGCTCCAAAATATGTAGCACCACAATCATAATCGAACAACAACAAGCAAGTACAGACACCTTTCCAGTGACACATAGAACGCAGAACAGCCGTCAACAATCAAACGTCAGCCATCAGCCGTCAGCCATCAGCCATCAGCCGACAACAATAAAAGGGCAACAAAAGCCGCTCATAGAGTCTAAGACTATTGTAATTGCATATCGAACGGCGTAAGGCGTACTGAGCGGGCAAAGTGGAATGGGTTTGAGGTTACACAAAATCTGAAATGCGCAAATTGTGCATTGCTTTGAAAAGGGAATCGATTAGAAGCGTAAATGTGCAGCGAGGAGAAGCACAGCAAAGGGACATGCGTGTTAGTGGCGAATAGTGCGAATTAGAGTACAAATCCATTGCATGTTGCATGCAACGTTTGTGCTTGTCTCATTATACGCCCGTTGCACAAAACTCAAATTGTTACTGCTGAGCCAGCTTTGTGCTTCCAATTGTGGAGGAAGAATGAATGAGTGAATGAAATTTGCAGACGTGGTCATAAATTGCACCAACTTACTGAACTAGTAGACTCTTTGTGAGCTCATCAACAGCTACGATGGAGACATCAATGTGTCATCATCGCATGTCGTGTCACTTTCGTAAAATGATGCCGATTTTTTTTCCTCTTTGGTTTCTTTTTTTTTTTTGTCTTGTTTTCAGATTTCGTTGTGGACTATGACTGTTTCCTGTTGCCTTTTCATCTTCGTCTTTTTGATTAACGTAGCAGCCGTCTAAGCGATTTTGGTCGATTTCATGACTTTTGACGACAATTAGACGCATCCAGTGAAGCCAAGTTGTTCTTCATTTGTTCGTTGCAGAGAAGGCAAGAAATTATTTCAGCACTGGAGCGTTTGTATGCACAACTCAGAAAATGGAATCGCCTGATCTTTAATACTGATTGGCAAGTAAAGAAAATTTTTTAACACTTCATATTAGAACTTTATTAACGGGTGCTGGAAGGGTGAATGTGCTCTCTATTTTTTGTTCCAATGCTCATTCACTTTCAGACACTTTCGCTCCGTTTCCTTGAACTTCGCCTTGGCACTACTATTTAATTACTTAAGCAGGCACTATTGGATTTCATACTGATCGACATCCCAACTGTAGATATATATTTTTCATGCACATAAGCAGCTCATGAAATTTTGTTGTACTAAGTTTACCTATTTTAAAAATGAATTATTCATTCTAAGCAGACTGGCTTACCGTTAAAGGGTTCCTATTTTTACAGACACTATTTGCATATGTAAGTAAACTGAGTTTTCGCAACTTCATAAATATATATAATATATATAAAGTGAAACCTCTCCTAACCGACACCTCCCTTGGTCGGGCATTTTTTTCTATACAAAGTTTTAAGTATGAATGTCGGAATAAATTACTCTCTCTTAATCTGACGCTCTCTTGGCCGGACGCTCTCTTCTATTGAGCGAACGTGAACTCTTCATGGGCAGGTAAAATATCACGATGGAGAGAATAATGAGATGGCGCCTATCGTGGCCCCGTTACTTTGCTCTCAGCGAATTTGACAACCAGTTACGTAATTTTAGTTCCAGTATGGCCAGATTACCATTTTCGTAACATGATTTAGCATTTTTTTTTTGTTATTTAGTCTCGGAGTTTTAGTTCTTGCTTCATGACATTTTTCTAGCTGTTCTAATTAAAATGTAATGTTTATAATTTTGTAAAATATACATTTTTTAAAAATTAGTTCAATGATTCACTCAGTTTTATTTAGCTTTACTTTTTTTTAACATCTGGTGGCATTGCCCGCGATTGCAGGTGTTGTTGGTGTTCTTCTGCTTTCGGCAGTCAAATCTCTCTCTCGCTACTGCAGTGTTGCCTAGCTTTGGATATAAAAACGCACTAAAATGCCCATTCAAAGAAAATAACTCAACAAATTTTTATTGAATCACTTAAAGAAATTTGTATGCGTGACAAATTGTCTTTAAAATGTGCGTTTTTTTTTAAATAAATGTGTTATCGAAATATACAATTTAATTTATGAATTTATTTTTTGTTAAGCGAGACTCTTTTGTTAAGGGAACGACTTTTTTGCTATATTTGAAGTTATGTAACTAGATAAGGTACTCTTTTTGTAAAAATGTCAGTATGGTTTATTTAGTATTTTCTGGTATTTTGTTGCTTATTTTTACAATGAATACAACTCTTAATGTCCTATGTCTCACTAAGGATTGATGACCGGAAAAAACGATTACACCTCTATGGTTTTAATTCGCATTCAGTAAGTTCAAACGCTTTTTAAAACGTGTAAGAAGGTTTTCAATCTTAAGAGGAGTTGAGAGAAGAAGATTTAATATTCTTGCACAACCTTAAATGGAGCCAAAAAATAAATTTCCACATTCAAATTATCAAATTTTTTAAGAGTAAAAAAAGTTTCATTAGCGCTAAAATCTTCTCAGAGTGACCTTTTTTTAACCTTTCTTTGTTTAATAATATAGTTTGTTTTTTAACTTAAAGTTTCGGTAGCTTTAAATTAAAAAAAAGAAACAAACGAAACTTTAAAATTTTTGCATTAAATTTATTGTGAAGAGCAAATGGTTGGCAACACTGCACAACTCGGCAAACGTGACGTCGCGCACTCTTGATGGGCGCAGTCTTCTTTCTATCCTTCTTGGTAAAATATAATAAATGGAAAGAAGGAGGTTTCCCGGATGCGCACACTTTGCTTACTTCGCGCAGTGATTTGTGCTCAGTTATAGCGGAAACGATGGAGAGAGCAAACCCTAGTTTAAAAAAAAAAATTGAGATTACAAGCAAAACAATCAGTCTGTTCGGGGATTAGACAGTAGGTAAGTTTTACTAATCAAAGCATGCAAACATAATTAATTCATTTAATTTGGTATAATGTATTCACTGTGTAATGCCGACGAGACTAGGATTAATATTTCGAAACATAAGGCGTCTAAGAGCTACCTGTAAAATGCTAAATTTATTTACTATAAGGATATTTCACTTTTAATACTTAAATTAGTGTCAATTTAAAATGGATTCAAATATTTGCTAAAGATTATATGAATTACAGGGTTTGATTGAAAAGTAATGAGCTTTATTTTTTTAAGCAGTTTTATTAAACCTTTTGGCTTATACAACTAATATTCTTCAAAATAGGACCCTTGACCGCCAATACACCGCTGGTAGCGGTCCTTCCACTGCTGGAAGCATTTTTTAAACTCATCCGCCGGAATCGCGTTCAATTCGGCTGTCACAGTTTTTTGGATCTCCTCGATGGAGTCGAAACGTCTCCCCTTCAGCTTTCTTTTCAGACGCGTGAACAAGAAGAAGTTGAGAGGGGACAGGTCTGGGCTGTAGGAAGGGTGGGGAAGTACCGGAACTCCCATCTCGGCCAATGCAGAGGTGCAGAGGAAGGCGGTGTTTGCCATCGCATTGTCGTGATGAAGGGTCCAATTGTTGACGAAGTCAGGCCGAACCCGGGCGACGCGGTTTTTCAGCCGAAGGAGCACTTCTTTGTAAAATGCCGCGTTTACAGTGCTTCCTGGAGGTACAAACTCCTTGTGGACGATGCCTCGAAAGTCGAAAAAGATGATCAGCATGGTTTCGACATGCGCGCCTTCTTGGGTCGTGGCGACGGGCTCGTGTGCCACTAGGCACTGGACAGAGATTGGTCCCCGTAAGCCTCCTTGAGTAGTCCAATGGTTTCGGTACTCGTTTTGTTTAGCTTTACGCAAAATTTTATCGAGTAGCGTTGCTCCAACGATCGTTGCATTTTCGCCACTGCAAAATCCTAACACACCTTTTAAACAGCTTTCACGCCCGGAGCGATGTTGACTGCACCGCTGTTGCCAGCGAACTGGGATCGGTTTCTAGTGGAAGGGGATCATTTTCCCTCACCAGCCAATTCGGTTTATCGCTTGGCAGACGCTTCGCGCGGGAAGGCTTATTAGTTTTCAATCAAACCCTGTATAAGTATAGATAAAATATTATATAAAATAAAATTTAATCAACCAAAAAAAAAATCGTGTTGTTTCGCTCATACAGGCGAGCTCAATAATTGCAATAATTGGAAGGGATCTGCGTACTGCCCGCAATTTCTAAGATAGTAGTCAGAATTATACTGAACCATTTTTAAGATCATCTTGAAGCAACTATCAGCTCTTGTCAAGCAAAATCACTGGCACTGCGCATCATCATTGAACATTCAGTTGGATTTAAGTCAAAACTACGCCTTTTGTTCATTGACTTCGAAAAGGCCTTTGACAACGTCGAGCGCGAATGCATATTGGCAACTCTGCGGAGAAACAACTCATATAAAAACTGGTAGCTCTTATTAAGGAAAGCTATCGCGGCGAAAATTGCAGAGTGCTCCACAAAGGTGCGTTGTCAGAGCCTTTTCGAGTTGAGAGTGGAGTGAGGCAAGGATGTATCCTCTTCCCAATTATTTTTCTTTCGGTTATCGAAGATATCATGGCCTCTACTTGTCCTGCTGGTGATCGACATAGCATTCAATGGAAGCTTGATAACACCATCTGGAGGTACCTGACCTATGCCGATGGCATCTGCTTACTGTCACTCAAGCTTTCTGATCTTAAGACTAAGATAACGCCTGTGCAACAGCAAAGTCGTTCAACTGGACTTAAAATCAGCGTCAGTAAAACTAAAGCCTTGTATTTCAACGGTACCACCTCTGAGTCATAGGACGTCGATGGGCAGCAGTTCGAGAGCTTAGAGAAGTTTTGCTACCGCGGGAATGTTGTCGACGCAAGTGGATGCTCTGATATAGATGTTGAACAAAGCGTATGCTAAGCGAAGTCTGCATTTGGTATTCTCGCGCCCCTATGGCAGAACAACGACAAATGCGTCGGTACCAAACTGAAAATATTCAATGAATGCGTTAAATCTGTGTTGCTAAATGGATGACAATCACAAAACGCCTTCAAATTAGCATCAACCGCTGCCTTCGACGCAGACTATGAATCTTCAGCCCCCATAAAATAAGCAACTCCGAGTTGCCTAGGGCTACCAATCAGGTTGAGATTGCGTGTGAAGTGCGGAGGAGAAAATAGCAATGGATTGGTCACATACTTCGAAAAGACGACAACAACGTGGATAAAAGAGTGCTAAGGTGGAACCCGTTCCAGCAAGCAGAACGCTCAGTTGGATGACCTCATACAACTTGGCGAAGATCAACCGAATCGGAAATGGCAACTGTTGGCTTACCATAGAGCAAACTGAGGATAGGATTATAGCGCAAAATCGTACTCGCTGGCGATCTGGAATTGTTGACGCTCTACGCTTCGCAAGGAGTTAAAGGAAAATATATTGGGTATGGGAATAAGTTTCTGTCCTTTCTGAGCCAAAGTTACGAATTATTTAAATAATCAAATGTACATGATACTACGTGAAGTGTGTGCCATTGGAAGCTACAACTTAACTCCATCTTTCAGGCAGCATACGGATTCCTATGACGAAAAGTTCGAGTTCTTTTGACTTGATTCATTCATTGAGCCAGTTTACGATACTCTCGTAAGAAGTGACCCGCTCTCCAATAAGGGCTAACTGCATTGATCGGAACATATGATAATCCGAAGGTGCAATATCTGGGGAATACGGCGGGAGGAGCACGATTTCCCAATCCCTCTAAATATTTCTCGACCGATTTGGCAACCTGTTGCCTGGCGTTGTCATGCCGCAAAATCAGTTTGTCATGTCTACCGTCGTACCATCCCGTTTCGGCCGATTTTCTTGGAGAACTCGATTCAAACGCATTAGCTGCAGTCGGTAACGATCACCAGTGATGGTTTCAGATGGTTCAAGGAGTTCATAATAGATGACACCCTTCTGATCCCATCAGATGCACAACATAACTTTTGAAGCATGAATATTTTTTTCGCTGTCGATGGACCTGATTCACGTGGCATGCTCCAACTTTTAAGCCGCTTAGAGTTATTCTACAATAATAGATCCATTTTTCATTAAGAGTAATGATGCGATACAGAAAACCGTGTCTTTTCTTCCGTTCAAGAATCATCTCACACGTCACCAAACGTCTCTCGATATTTTTCTCCTTCAATTGATGTGGCACCCAGTTACCTTCTTTCTTGACTTCTGCACCATTCCCATCGCGTGCAAGCGTTTACCGACGGTTGATCTGTTAACATCCAACTGTTTAGACATATCATCAAGTGTTCGACATTCGTTTTCATCCAATATTGGTTGTAATTGAGTATCTTCGGATGTTTTCGGTGTCCCTTCGCGATCCTTATCACTCACGTCGAAATTGGTACTTTGAAAGCGTCGAAACCACTGTTTACTAGTTGTGTTTGATGGAGCGTGATTATCGTAAATATTGATTAATATACAACACGTTTCAGCTACATTTTTCTTTTAAAGGTAATAACGAAGCATGACTTCCCGCCAATGCTGTTTTCCGGGACGAACGTAGACATTTTTGACGTCAGATAAAAATGATTCTTTACGCTTCAAAAAACTGTCAATTACTGCGATCGAGACCTCACATATACACCATCAAATCACCAGTTTATTACTAGAGCGAACACAAAAATAGTATCAGCAGCGACACCTCTTTTACGAGGGCGGAAACTTATTCCCATACCCAATATATATTTGCTCATACATACGGCAAACTGCTACTAAGCTGCTGTGGCGGAGCAGACATACAAAATGAGGAGAAGATTAGAAGATTATACAGCGCGGTTTATCTAGCGTTTGGAATTCGAGCTATACCCTTTGATGGATTTGATGCCTAAAGTAATATCTCTGATATTGGGTAGTCGAAAAAGTATTTTCGTATTTTGTCAATAGATGTCGTTGGAGTCATCTATCTCCAGTACTACCAATCACATTGTGTCATATCATATGGTGTTAGAAAGGTGACATTTTAAGCTTCATTTAACCAAAAAAATTAAATTTGGAGAAGTTGAAAAAAAGTTATAGCTGTTCAAAAATGAGTGAAAATAATAAAGAAATTCGCTATATTTTGAAATTTTTGTATAAAAAAGGGAAAAATGCCACGCAAGCCACCAATGAAATTTGTGGAGTTTACGGAGACGATGCTGTATCAGTTCGCGTAGCACAACAATGGCTCGCTCGCTTCCGTTCTGGAAATTTCGATGTGAAAGATGCACCTTGCTCCGGCCGACCTATCGTTGAAAAAGTCGATGAAATTGTGGAAAAGATTGACCAGGACCGTCACATAAGCTGCCATGACATCGCTAAGGCACTAAACATTCATCATCAAACGGTTTTGAACCATTTAAAAAAGGCTGGTTGCAAAAAGAAGATCGATGTTTGGGTACCACATTAATTGTCGGTGAAAAATTTAATGGACCGAATTAACATCTGCGATTCTTTGCTGAAACGAAATGAAATCGAACCATTTCTGAAGCGAATGGTAACAGGAGACGAAAAGTGGATCAAATACGACAATAATGTGCCAAAAAGATCATGCTGCAAGGGTGGTGAAGCTCAACAAATGGTTGCAAAGCCAGGATTGACGCCTCGAAAGGTTATGCTGTGTATTTGGTGGTGCTCGAACGATTGATTCTACACTTTACTGTCAACAACTGATGAGATTGAAGCAAGCCATCTAGAAAAAACCGCCAGAACTGATCAGCAGAAAGGGCGTCGTCTTCCATCAGGACAACGCTAGGCCACACACATCTTTGATGACTCGGCAAAAACTGGGAGAGCTTGGCTGGGAAGTTTTGATGCATCCACCATATAGCCCTGACCTTCCACCATCGGACTACCATTTGTTTCGGTCAATGCAGAACTTCCTTAATGGAGTAAAGTTGGCTTCAAGAGAAGCCTGTGAAAATTACTTGTCGCAGTTTTTCGCCGAGAAACCACAAAAGTTTTACACTGATGGAATAATGTCTCTAGAAGAAAAATGGCAAAAGGTGGTCGACCAAAATGGTACATAATGTTTATTATAAATATAAAAAGAATAAGTTGAAGTTTGATTAGAAATACGAAAAGACTTTTTCGACTACCCAATATTTCAAAGTTAAGTTCGTGATTAGGCATTCACAAAATTGACTACATTTCGCTTTAAAAAACTGTGAAATAAAATCGAAAAATCAGGAGGAACACTGATGTGAATTGGCCGTCTAGAAGCAGCGACTAGTCATTCCTTCTAATAAAATTTTTATAAACAGTTTTACATATCTGTGTAGGTACTCGTTTATTTAGAAATGTAAAAATTTTCTTATTATTTTACTTTTAAAAAGGAATTTGTATGGACATGCGAAACATCATTTATTTATATGCGCAAACTGTAGGGTTCAGGAAGCGATCACCAAAATGCACCTATTTTAAATGTCGCTGTGTTAGTGATTTGTTTTATTTATTTTTATGATACATTTTGGCCAATGTGGCACGCATTGACCAACTATGCACTTGTCCACTTGTGCTGCGTTACTCTTGCGCAGGGTTGCACCAGCGAATTCACTGTTTGTGGCCATTTCGTCAGCAGCAGGCACTTTAATAACAAAAGCGAAACCGGCAAAACCAAAACAACAACTACTCTAGCTGCATTCCCGCTGATCAAAGAGGGGCACAAGTGGCAAGTGTTGATAGTTGAATTGTCATATGGTTCATTGCAGTGCCAACAATTCTCTCTTTGTTTTGTTGTTGTTGATGGTATTTTGGCTCTTGGTGTTTTACCAATGCCTTTTATTTGTTCAATATTTGCGTTCATGTCGAGCAGATATAAAAATGGGTCGCATTGATGTCAGAACAAAAACAAAAAAGCAAAAAGCATACGAAAAAATTGGCTATAAAAAATTAAAATGCTCAGTGCGAAAGACCAACGACAAATAGCTGCTGCTGATGTCGTTTTTGTTATTCCAGTTGTTGTTGTTCTTGTTGTTGAGCACTTGCATTGCGCAAGAATACCAATGCACTCGGAAAAGCACGAAAATAAAATTAAATATAAATAATAAAAAGTGTAAAAAGTAGGAAATCAGAGCAACGCTGAAGAAAATTATCCGCTCTCGTGCATTCGCTTGTGGCACGCAAATGGTCTTTACTTTCAATTTATTATCGTATGGCAAAATGCAAGAGCTGGTAGCCTGCAATTATTTCATCACGGGCCCCCTGCTGAGTCGGACTCACAAAACGGGAGTCGAATGCCATGCTGAATCCAGATCAATTCGGATTTGTGGCATTATCTGCTGCAAGCGAAGCTGGCCTTGTTTTACGCATCGACAATGCAGCATCGATCACCGAAAAGACAGTCGGACACAGGCATTAACAGACGCATACATACGCTGTTGTTGGCATTTACGATAAGTGCCACGTTGTGTCTCTCATTTCAACACGTTCCTCAAACCTTGCTTGTTGTCGTGCATGTCCTGGCAACGTGGCATGTCCTGCTGACTACCGCAGGCAATGGACGATTATTTATATTCCATTTCATGCCAATGCAAGTGTTCGCTCATAATAATGGTTGCGAATACGAATGCACCAATAACAAAAACAATATGTACCGAGGTCAAAACTTTTTTTGTATATGGCGCGGTCGATAGAGATATTTTGAATTAAAAATTTGTACCAGATATTAAATTCGCCAACATAAATAAATTTTGATTTATTAAACTGCTAATATTTGTACTGCCTAAAAACTGCTGAAACTAAGATGCTCGTGATAACACACACAGCTGACAGGTAAATCATAGGAGACCGCAAAGCTTCCGCTTCCGATGATACTCCAAATGTGGCGTTAAAAGGAGCTATTCTGGATAGCCCACAGATTTTCGCAATTTCGGTCATGCAATTGTGCCTTGAACAAGGCGTGTTCCTGATTCTCTGAAAGAAGCCAAAACTTATGCTACTCTCGAGGCCAAGGAAGCACCAGATGTACCAGAATGCTATCGTCCTTGTGCCTCCTTGTTGCTATGGGCAAGCTTTGGGACTGCCTTGTAAGCCATATAACGCAACCGCACAGCGAAAGCGAAGAGGCTCCCGAAAATAAACGTCTACTACAGCGGCAATACCAAAAGTAGTGTCAGTTGCTGCAGAAGCGATCAGAGGCAAAAGATGGAGAGAAAATCAACAGACTTGGAAGACGTCCTTAACGCGCTAAAAAGCTTAAGCTCCCAGCTTATTCTTCTTCTTGATTGGCGCGATAACCACTTGCGCGATTTTGACCGAGTTTCACAAGGCGTGCCAGTAGTTTCTCCCTCGTGCTAACTGGGTCAATACGAAACACCAAGTGAAACCAAGTATTTCTCCACCTGATCATTCCAACGCAGAGGAGGCCTTCCTTTTAATCTGCCACCTCCAGCTGGTACCGCATCGAATGCTTTCAGAGCTGGAGCGTTTGTTTCCAACCCAGCCAACGTAGCCGCTGGATCTTTATTCGCTACACTATGTCTAAGTCGTCGTAAAGCTCATACAGTTCACTGTTCCATGGCTTACGATACTTGTCATCACCAACGTGCAAAGGTCCAAAAATCTTCCACAGAATCTTTCTCTCAAATACTCCAAAGCACGTCTCATCGAATGTTGTCATCGTTCAAGCTTCTGCGAAATACCTTAGCACGGACGGTCGAGGCTTTCGGAAGCTTTCAACAAAGTCCACCGGACACCCGTCAACCATTATAGCTCTTGCTTTGTTGAGGTGGACTCTCATAGCCTCTGACTTGGCGATGTTGACCTACAGTCCGACAGTACGTGCCAGCGTGACTAGTCTTTCCGCCTTCGATTGCATGTCAGAGAGTTTGTGATCATCGAAGTCAAGGTCCTCAAGATGTGTGGTGAAACTCCATACGATGACCCTTTTGTGCAGGGTCAATTGGCTCATAACGAAGAGAAGGGGCGGCAAGGAACAACTGCTAGTTCAGAGTTCTCGTAAAGAGCTCAAGGCCATAGATGGCCTTGTATATACTAAGCACAGAGAAGGTGATAAGCGCATACGAAACCACATTAGTCGAAACTGCAATGGTGATCACAGGCTTATAGATAGAGGGAGCAGTGCAACACTAACACGTAACTTGGATTTATATACTCATATCAAACATCGAAAGATGGTTATGCCGAAGATATGACATAACTGACAAACATATTATGGCTGCCACCTGAAGTATCCAAATCGCTTTAGTCTACGTGCGTTGCTTTATGGCCAGCATTTTTTAAAGATGAATACGCAAGACAAGTGTTTTTTACAGACCCACGATTTGCTTAGAGCAGATGCGATTCAGCTATTCTATCAGAGAATCTTCAAGGCATAACATAAGTGGGATGAGATTTCGACTATAATCAGCGATACGCAACATGCATTGAAGCACACAGAAGTGAATGAAACATTCCGCTATGAGGTCAGCTAAATTGACGATACTAGTGGCATTTGCCTCAGCTTGCGCACGAAACCCATTAAGCAAGGCAAGGGTGATTCAAATGCCCGTTACCAGTTTTAGGGATTGCATATGTTAATCCCTCACTTCACATGTTAATGTCTTTTAGCCAGCTATACTAGAGAGCCCACAGGTATTCGCTAGATATTCCTTCACTAGAGAGCAAACTCCAATCCCTGCATAATATTATCACTCTTTGGCTTACCTGAAATATATTAATGAAGTTAAGGACTCAGCTTATCCGCGCATATTAACCATATTGTTCCGGAATCATAAGCGATGCTCGCTCTCCGGCGTAACAGCTCAGTACATTCGGACTCATATACTCTGAAGGTGAATACCCTATGTTTGTAAGGTCCAGACTTGGCTATGCTTGTATTATTTAGACATGATATATTTCCTCGCATACAAGACTTCCAGCATTCCGGCAGCCGCCGTAATAGAATTGGTGGGCGCGTGAATACTACTCGGAAATGCAGTAGTTCAAATCACGGGCACAAAACATCAGTTGATAGAAAAAGTTGTTTTCTCAGTTGTTCCACGGCAGACAATGGCAAACCTCCTAGCGTCTTTCAGCTACAAAAACGCTCCTCTGCCGTTCAGAGACGGCATAAAATTTATAGGCCTCTCAATTTGCGGAGAGTATCAAGACGCACAGCACAAATATGAGGAGAAGCTCGGCGAAACACTGAAAAAGGATATAAGAGGCATGTGTATATAAGCCTCTGTTTCACAGGTTTACTTCTATTGATTGCTCTTTCTTTGCTAACCTTATACACAACTCTATCAGTTGCCTTTCCGTCTTAGAAAACCCAGGTTCCCTTTTGGCACCTGCAACGGGTTCAGTAACTCTAACTGGGAGTATTCAACGTCCATTAAGCTAAATTGTGTCCTTTGTTTGAAGATCTCGTGGAGTTGAATAATGCTCTTAATCTTAACCTGCCACTACCTCATACAGCCATACCTATCCTCTTATTTTATTATTTTTGCTAGATCCTAAGCATACTTTGTTCAGTAGCCACTAAGCAGCAGTTCTTTATTCGACTAAATAAATAAATAAATATGAAGATATCAAATTACCAATTATTTTTTATTACTAATAAGTTTTGAAAGCGTAAAACCTTTTTTAAGGTGATGTGTGCGTGTACGCTCGCAGTGCCCCAAACGCCACTAAGTGGGAACAAGCAGGCAAAGCAAATATGAAAAATGTATGATGTTTGATTTAAATATCTGCTGATTTATTATTATAGTGTTGGTAGAGCAGCTGATGCCGCGATTTGCTAGTATTTTATAAAATATAGTTCTGTTTTGCACCGAAAAAGGTTCAAAGTTTTATACTTTTTTAACCCAGTACTGCTAATTGAGGACGGCATCTTTTCTAATCAAGTAAAATAGTTTTGTTTCTTCCTTTTAATAAAATTAGGTTTGAGCAAATAATAAAAAGTTTATATATATTTCATTGAAAGGTTTATTGGGATCCAAATGTGTTAGCCTAAATTAATTTCATACATTCAGTGTAAAAAGTATCTGAAATTTATTAGTTCAAAGACTTGAAGTTATGATATCGTCACAGTCTTTTTGTAAGTTGATGCCACTGTTGCAATTAAAATGCATAATTCGACGCAATCTGTAGCTCAGTGTGTTGATAGTAGCTGTTATTGATCATTATATTTCTGAGTACTCTGGGATTTTTACGATGGAAAATTAGTTAAGCAAAGTGTTTACTTTAAATTTTGTGCTTCGAAACAAAGTTTTTTGTGCCAAATCACTGGCAATATTGAACAATGCCTGCAGTAAAATTGGCATATTAAAAAGGCTTTCAAATAGAGCGAAGTGGTTCTAATTGCTTTGCCTCTTTCTAATCGGCCTTCAACGCCTACGAACCAGCAAAATATCGAAAATCTTCTTCTTTGACGCGCCAGTCGTTTCTTTCTCGTGCTAACCGGCGTTAGTTGAACACACCAAGTGAAGCCAAATCCTTCTTCACCTGCTCTTTCCAACGCAGAGGAGGCCTTCCACTTCCTCTACTACCATCAGCTGGTACCGCATCGAATAATTTCAGAGCCGGAGCGTTTGTATCCATTCGGACGACATGACCCAGCCAACGTAGCCGCTGGATCTTTATTTGCTGCGCTATGTCTATGTCGTCGTAAAGCTCATACAGCTCATCGTTCCATCGTCTGCGATATTCGCCGTTGCCAACGTGCAAAGGTCCAAAAGTCTTACGCAGAATCTTTCTCTCGAACACTCCAAGCGTCGCTTCATCGGATGTTGTCATCGTCCAAGCTTGTGCGCCGTGTTAGGACATCATGTCCGTTAAGACATCTGAGTCTTGTAGAGTGTTAGGCTTGTTCGTCGAGAGAGGACTTTACTACTAATTAGCCTACTTAGTCCAAAGTAGCACCTGTTGGCAAGAGAGATTCTACGTTGGATTTCAAGGCAGACATTGTTATCGGTGTTAATGCTGGTCACCAGATATATGAAGCCTTTTACAACCTCGAAATCACAACTGTCAACAGTGACGTGCGTGCCGATACGCGAGTACGCCGACTGTTTGTTTCGTTCAATACTGTAGCCGTTCGCTTCCCTTTTTTGTCTAGCTGAGTAAAGGCAAAACTAGCAACATTATGTCAATATCACGCAAATCATTATAAATGGTGGCTAAACGACTCTGCGACTCGCAGGATCTTTGCCATCATCTGGTTAAAGATGTCACACGTCAGCGAGTCCCCCTGTTTGAAACCTCATTTGGTATGAAACGGCTCGGAGAGGTCCTTCCCAATTCTGATGGTGCTGCTGGTATTGAACAACGTCAACATGCACAGTGGTATTAGGTTTGCGGGGACACCAAATTCAGACATAGTGGCATATAGGCGACTCCGTTTCGTGCTGTCGAATGCGGCTTTAAAATCGACGAAATTATGATTGGTGTCGATTCTTCTTTGATGAAATTTGATTAATTGTGGGGGAACATTAAAGACTGGTTCTCGTAAATCATCATCTCATAAATTCTAGTGAATCTTAAAGAATTCGCTACAGAGATCAACTACCTGCTAAGTCCATTCATAACATTTTGACTGATATTTTGAGCATAAAATGCGTGAACGTGCGGCATGTTTCAGGTAGAGATAATGGATCATCGCACAAAGCCATCATTTTGCCACAGTCTCTGGCCAAAAATTCTAAAATATGTAATCGACCAAGCACTATACTCTCCTGGCATGGCTCCGTGTGACTTTCTACTGTTCTTAAAACTAAAAGTGCCTCTCCGATTGAAACATTTTGAATCAATTGAATTGATAAAAGAGAATTCGCATAAGGAACTGAAGGCTATACCGCATTTAGCCTACGACTAACGTATGCAAGATTCGATCTAGCACTGGCACAGTTGCATTGCATTTGATGGGGCTTGCTTTGAAGGCGAAAACATATATTTTAGTGAATAAATACATCTTTTGTGGTTTACAGAATATGCAATGGCTTACATAAGTAAAGTTTCAAGCAATAAATAAAGTGTGCAAAGCTCATTAATTAACTACTCAACAACGCACACGTTTGCAGAATTTCATCAATCAAAATGCGCAAGTCCGCTTTCCACATTTCATTCAAAAACAAAAACAAAAAACGTTTATGTAGCCCAAAGAAATTTTTTTAATTCGATTTTTTTTTATAGATATTTTTATTCCCTTTTTATCAGATTTTGAATCCATTTTGATATGCAACTTTATATAGGGTGTTCTTTAGCAGCCATCTATACCACCTACTATATATCGATAACTATATTTCGACAGCTGAGAATGGCAAACGGTGTTGTCATTTCTGTTGAGTAAGGTTTGGCAAGTCGTCATGAACCGTTTAACGCCAGAATGGCGCTTCCAAATTGTAGGAATTTACTTCTAAAAAAATTAAATCTGTTCGCGAAGTTCATAGAGCACTGGCGGCATTATCGGTTCTTATTTCTTTCGAAAAGAGAAAGAAGCTGCCGTTACGGGGAATGGTGAGCGCTATCGAGGAGTGCTGACGAAATTGTTCTTTCCAAAAATTAATCAGCTAAACATCGACGATATTTCGGTACAACAAGACGACGCTTCTTGCGATACAGCGCAATATTCAAGCGAGCATTGACGCTATACGGCCAGAGTTATTGGGGAATGTTGTAAAAAGTTTGACTGATCGAATGTACCACGGCGCATATATACCGGATGTTATATTAAAAAAATAAATGCCACGAAATTATCAGATCATAATTATAAAAAGAGCTTCATTCCAACATTTTTTTTTTTTTCATTTTCTTTATTGGATAATAATTCATTTTTTTGTTGGGAAAGCTTGCATGAACTCACTTGGTCCTGTTCACTTTTAGGGGCCAAGTCTTCGTCCATTCTTCAATTGTTGCAATTCGAAGTTTGACTGCAGCTTCTTCAACACTTTTTCCAATTGCTAGGATGGCAGTGTCGTCGGAAAGTGGTGATCAATCTATTTGGGAGTATGGTAAAGTCTCTGGTGTATAGAGGGTATAAGAGCGGGCCAAGAATGCTCCGTCGCGGCACACCAGTATTAATTTCTTCAAGGTTGGAGCATTCGTTTCTTTGTTTAACGCGAAAGTAGCGTTCGCTCAGACACGACTTCAGGGTGGCGTAAAAATCATTTGGAGAGCAGGTATTTGGTTTGTTATTTAAACCGTAATGCCGAACCTTGTCGAAAGCTTGTGTGACGTCCAAGAATATTACTGAACACACGTAGGTAGGTAGGTAGGGTGGTTGTCATAAGACACACTTAGACCTTTCGCAGGTCCAATGTGATACCACTGGAGCTTATCCTTACTCTACGTGTTTCTTTTCAAATCATCCGGTTGCTTTAATAAACGAGCAGAGCTTCGTTAGTTTTAGATGGGATATGTCCGCTACATCGGTTAGAAATGCTGTATCGAGAGTGCGCAGCCTTCTCATAGCTAGGCTTTCACACTCACATAAAAGGTGTCTGACTGTTTCCTCTTCTTCTGTATTAAGACAGCTTCTACAGAAATCGAAGTAAGGGAGTCCTAACCTTCTAGCGTGGCTGCCTATTAAACAATGACCAGTTAATACACCTATCATTTTTCTTATAGATTCTCTGTTGAATCTTAACAAGATCTTCGATCGACCGCTGTTCCAGTTCGGCCATGTCTGTCTGCTTAGTTCGCATGTTGTGAGGTTTTGCCACCTTGTATTTACCTTTTTGATGGTTTCCCTGTCTATAAGTAATTTACAAGTGGCTATGGGCATGGGTATCAGCGCCTTATCCGGTTCGAGATCGAGCGTTGTACCAGTTCATGAAAGTTCATCCGTCTTACAGTTTCCCGCAATGTTTCTGTGGCCTGGTACCCAGATAAGGTGCACCTTGTAGCACTTAGATACGTCATCTAGTAGTTTAAAACATTCTATAACTGTTTTTGACTAGTGCGTTTTTGATTCAAGCGCTTTTATTCCTGCTTGACTGTCCGAGTAAATGAAGACTTCATTTGTGGATAATACTCTCGTTTTTATTTCTGTAAGTCCCTCTTTTATGGTAGTGACTTCCGCCTGAAATACACTGCAATGATCAGGTAAGCGAAATGATTGGCATACTCCGAGTTTATCGGAGTAGACCCCTCCACCTACTTTGTTGTCCAGTTTTGAGCCATCTGTGTAGATGTCTAAATCATTTTTCTTAACAATAAGCCCGTTATCCCATTCCTCTTTGGAAGGAAATACTGTGACAAAGGATTTATTTAAATTTCCTGTCCTTGGTCTTACAGCAATCCACGTTATTCTATTCAAAAGAGTTTTCTATTTCAAATGTGATTCTGTGCACCTGGTCGCGTGCTGAGTGCTTGCAGCGAGTGCCTAATTTAGGCGAAGGTAAGAAATTTTTAGAGTCGATAATTAGCGACAGGTCTTAAGATTGAAATGTATTGATTTATTGAATAATTTTTAATAAAATTTATTTCACTATTCAATTCTCGTGATGCTTTGTTAAGTTTGGTTTTGTCACTGGGGAAACGAGTTTGTTGCCGTTTTCGGCGTGATTTTCTCCTATTTGTGATGAGCTGCTTAATTTCTTTGGGGCTGTTAGCTGCAGTTTGTTTTCCTGTTGAAATTGTGTGCACTCAACCATGTGACTTTCTGAATTTCATGGACAAATATTTGAACTTTTTCTTCTAATTGATCTTTGGAAACCACCACTAAGAAGTAATTTTGTTGAATATTTTGAAGAATTTTTCCAACGGATTTTCAGTCATTTTGTTGAATATTTTGAGGCATTTTTGCAAAGGATTCGGAGTCAGTATTTTCATTACGGAGTGGTGGATTACTTTCCTTCTCGATTTTTATTTTACTTCTAATTAAAAATATTGCTGATTGATCAGAAAAGAGACCAGCAGCTTCGGCTATTTGAATAAAATTCGTTGATCGTTTATTTTTTACAATGAAAATTTCGATCAGGTCTGTAGTTTTATTGACATCAGTGGGCCAATATGTTGCTTTCGCCATTAAAATAAAGTTACATCCAGTTTTTTGCGTGCTTTGTATAACTCAAGTCCTTTGACTGTGGTTAAACGTCACATATTTTGCGTTAAAATCTCCACCAATTACGAACTTAATTTTGCGCATGTTGATAAGTTTCTTGCATTTGTTTGAAGATAATTATCTGAATATAACTCCAACAATATTTTTGTTTTTTATTATCCTTTTGAGTTCTCAAAGACTTAAACAACACCCTATACTTGAGCACGAAATCAGTACAAAATTCCGCAGCTCAGGCACTGAATTGAGCAAACTACAGCAGGCATTTATCAACTGGCATTCGCCATCTGCCACTACACACCCAGCCATCTCAACTTACTATTTGCAGAGCTCGAATGTCTATGAAAATGAAAAGCAAACTAAATTTTGTGCTACAACTCAAAATTCTTCTCACTTCATGAGGTTTCATTGAGTTGTATAAATATAAACTCATTTGTTCGTAGCGCAAGCCCGACCAAACGGTTGAATTTCACACAATCACCTGCATACATTCATTCACACATACGTGCATATGTATTGATACTCTTTTGTATGCGTCCTCATATCACCTGAGCTGGAAGTAAATTACACAGAATTTAGTTTAACACTCCCATAACGCTTAGCCAGAGTAGGAAGCAATATTCGTAGACCTCGAGTGGGTATAGAATTTCAAATAAAAAATTTAGATCACTTTAACATGAACATAAGCAAATTTTCAGCAACTTTGTTGATATTCAATATACATAAATTTGCACAGCGCACGTTAACCTTGGCCGCAGAGCAATGCGAGAGCTATAGAGTACCCATGCCAACATACTCACATACACAAACGCAGGCTGTGCACACGAACGTCAAGTGAGTATTCTTGTAATGCATACACATTCACACATCGTTATACGGTGCTGCATACCCCATTCAAAGCTGCCTTATGCAGCCTTCACCGTAAACGCCCGTCCACATCCTGTTGGCAGGTGCCGGTGCAGTGCAGGCAGACCGAGCGGGTGAATGGCAAAAATAGGTTCAAAATACAGCCATGTGCCAGCTTATGGAATTTTTTTAAATATTCAAACATATTAGAATGTTAAAATCAACCATTTTGCACATTTATCCCACTTGGCACGTTTTTGGTCCTTACACTGACATTTTCTTTATTTATTCTAATGCATAGAGTCATACAAGCAAAGTGTGTAATGCTTTGTAGAGTGGCGCATACAAAAGGTCCCTGTGCTTACGCCACAGCCTGGTTTATGGACTGCTTGGCCTCGCGTGCCTGTTTAACGGGTTTGCTTGTCTAGCGAGTTAGGAATAAGGCATTGGAAAATGGGCGAAAAATGACAAAAAATGGCAAAGCAAAGCAGTACTCGCAGCGCCGGCCAAGGAAGGAAGGTGTGATTTATGGTTTTTGGGTTATGAAGCTACACACCACAGGTGTTGCATGTACTAGGTGTATATTCGGCGCAAACTAACTGGCGCTAATGCAGAGACATGCTGCATGCCACCTCATGGGTCAAGGGGGTGTTTCCGGTCATGCCAACAACACCCACTAATATTGTGACCGCAGCTGCCAGTCGGACTAAAAGGTAATGTAGAAACTTCATTGTGAGCACATTCTGGCTTTTCTCCCCAAAGTGAAAAATGTTCCCAGCTGTGGGGCTTTTTTTCTTGCTTTTTTGTTCACTTTTTTGTTTGATTATATGAAACTATGTGTTACAAGTGGCAGTAAGTGGCAAGCAGCGTGCTCCCCGAGCCTGACTTCCAGCACAGCGCAAAGCAGCATGTGAGTATCCATCGTGTGTGTGTGTGTGTGTATGTGTATTTATGCATGCGTGTATGTGTGGCCATCGGCGTGTTATCTGTGGCTGCTGGTGCGAGATTTAAATAAATTATAACAAATTGTGTAGGCAGGCTGCGCTTGTAGGATAGGTGGATTGCGAGTATGTTGCAGCTGTGTAATGTCAGACTTTGGGGTTTGCTTACAGTGAAGGGAAAGTTTCCATAAACTAAAGCAGAGTTTCTACCACTAGAAATTATCGGAAATATATACAAGTAAATATAAAATGTATCGGTTATTTAAATTTTACTGGAATACATTGCAGGGTTCAAGCGCTGGACCAAATTAAATGATTGCTCTTCAGAGTATATCTTGACTGGTGCTTAATGAGCGAAAAGTGTATATATAAATACTCGTATATATATTATTCTTTAACTCCTAGTGGAGCCGAGGACGCCTAATCTTTGTCTTTATACGATAGCCAAACGCGGTCAGCGGGGCTTTTCGATTACTTATCCGGGGCTGTGAATTTGACGATTCGTTGGCTATTTATGTATACGTAGATTGGAATAAGTAGGTTGCTAGCCCGCTTGTCCCAGCTTGGAGATAGATGAAACCTCCATGCAGGTGTTGCCGTTTTGGTTCGAGAGTGGTATTTTATATCCCACCTAGCCTGCATATCTGCCGAGCGTTCCTTTATGCACCACCTGGGCACGTGACCGATGGGAGATAAGCAAATCCACGCGATGAAGTATGGTCTTATATTTTTTTATTTTATTGTAATCCTTGACACAAAATAAAAATTCTTCTCATAAAAATCCATTTACTGTTCGGAATCGGCTTGAAACTGTAGGCCTCCAGGAGCTTGGCCAAATAAACTTAATTTAAATGAAAATTCTTTAGATTTTCTTCAAGATAATTTTCCACAGCCACCTTCATCTACGGTTTCCTTTAATTGTCACGGTTTCACCTACTTTTGGTAGCCCAAACTCAAAACAAATATTATCTCAAACATCAGCACCATCACTTTTAAATGTTTCTACAAGTATACGCTGGCTTTTGTCGCCACTGCTTTTCAAAATACTGCAGTGGTAAGCAAGCGCGCAATCAAGGAGTCGGGGGTTTTTGATCCTAATTAAGGATGCCACTTTTCATTAAATTAAAAATTAATATATATAATCATATTAACCAAAAATTGTACTTTAAAAAAGTGCGTGTAGCGTAGTACACATAACAGAAGGTAAACTTTCAAGACAGACGAAGAAAGAGGGAAAGGCCCGAGAGAGAATGAGAGAGAGAAAGAATATATATCTAAAAGAGATCGACGGTGTTGCTCATCAAGGTGCGAAGTTCAGCTTCCCATTTCCTTTTAAAACCGCCAACGGAACATTATCTTCGGGTTCTGTTCCAATTCTTAGCTAATGTTGCTTCACCAACACGCAACCAAGCCGCATCCGAAAGATTTATAGCTGTTTTTAAGTTAATTTTTTTCAACGACTCGAGTAAATCAGACTTTTTCGCTGCTATTGAAACTAGAAGGATGTTTCTGTAATGCAACTTAGTGATTTTTATTACATTCTGATCCATCGGTTGAATAAGGGGAGTAACGTTTGGTGCCATAAATATTGCCGAAATTTGTCCATTCTCCGTTGTCAGTTTAGCTTCATTTGGGTGAGAAGGAGCGTTGTCGATTAAGAGGAGAGCTTTAATTGGTTAGGCTTTCTCCTTTAAAAACGATGTAACCTTAAAAAACTACCAGTTAACTTTAAAAATCGGACAAAACTTAAAATTAATATTCACCTGTGGAACAAATGACTCATGAAACCATTGCTTGAAAATAGCCGACGTCATCCAGGTGGATTTCAAGCTCTTATAGTCGGTGGGACACTGAAAGTTTTTAAAAAAGCGTGGACTCTTCGCCTTTCCAATTACCGAAAGCTTAAACTTGTGCGATCCAGTGGCGTTTGAACAGCATAAAAACGTGATTCGCTGCTTCTCGGACTTTACCCCTGGGGCTCTCTTCTCCAAAAGTCTGCAGAATAACCCCGACTCATCAGCTTTATCAGTTTTATTTTTGTCTGTAGGCCAATACGTCGGTTCACCTGTGCTTATACCTATGTCTAGCTTTAGTAGCCTGGATTGCTTTCAAGAGATTTTTGCCTTTGGCAGTGGTTGTTTTTGATCCCAACTCTCTGTGTTTGGCGTTAACTTATATACAGGTATAAAAATTTAATTATAAAACGTCTAGAATCAGAAAATTAACAAAATCGGGTAACAACCACGCCCCCATATATATAAATATATTATGTTTGTGATCTGTTTTCTATTGTAAATATACACATAATATACCTATACATATGTACGCAAATAGGCCAAACTTGCATCCACTAATTGCTGGGATTTAATGGAAATAAAAAATTGAAAGCCGTAAAACAGCTGCTTAATTCACACCTTAAAATTGCTTTTGGCTGCCCGAACGCGCGCAAATGCGTAATTATGTAATTGCTACGCTATGCGGCGACAGCCGGAAAACATTAAGCAGCCATAGCGAGTGGAATTGGAGACAATGCCGCACAGTGTGGAAAAAAGTAATAACATTGCCGGCCAATTGACACTAATTGAAATATGAAGCGACATCATTGTCCTGCTCGAGGCATTAACAACAATAGCAACAACAGTATGCACATAAAGTAGCAACAAAAGCAACAATAAAACAAGAGCAAGAGCCTTGGTAAAAAACAAAATATTCGTTCACTGCAAATGCAAGGTAAAAACAATTTATGGCGGGATTTCAGCTACATACAAACATATACAAATTCACGTATATTGGGGGAAAAAGGCGGTAATGAACGTGCGAAAGGAAGGAAGTAAGGAAGGAAGTGCAAGTGAGTGGCAATGTAGATGTGCGCCAGAATGGCTAATGAATGGGTGTTGTGCATGGTGGGCTAAGTCAGTAGCATTTTGCAAATAGCAATATTGAAAATTGTATTAATTACTATATATGTATGTATATGTACACACTTTGTACGAAAATAGCTCTAAAAGCAATGAAAATATTGTGCACAAAAGGTAGTAAGAAATAGAGTGGGAAATGTGCCCTGGTCATTATGACTTGATTGGATTTAAATGAAAAATATTCATAGAATTAAAAGCAATTCCGAGTAGAAATCGACGCTGCAACTATGCCCATCGGTGTATGCGGTATGATGAATCTCTAAAGGGTAGGTTGGGTTAAACCATTCATCATACGCCACGTGCGACCTTCATGCGGACTCAGATTGGGGGAGCACAACACATTGTACAAATGTAGTACCTACTCTAGTGAATTTCATGTATTAAGGTACCTAAATTTAGTTCTTATTCAAACAAGCACTAAACGGCACCTGAACTGCGCAGTGAAGTGAACTTGAGAATTGTAAAAAGTTTATGAGTGCATGCGGTAATAAGCAAAAAAGTGCAACTGTAGTGAGAATATGACTACATAAGTATTCCAGTCTTAAAATAAATAGAAAGTTGATTGAAGAAAATAGCATTTTTGCTATACATTTTTTTGTATGTTTAACTAATTTCACTGAGTGCGCTTGTATGATACTTAAAACTTCGCATGTTGCTTTCAGTCTAAGTTCGTATTCAATTTCTAGATTTTAGTCAGGAAATATTTGAAAAATTAGTGAAAACATTTAGCGGAAGTTATCAAAATTTTTCTATGAAAATGCTCATGTACCTTGTAAATTAAAGCTAAGGCTACTTGAATTGTAGGGAAAAACTAATGGAACTAGAAATTACAGAAAAGGCATGAATCTGTTTATTCGAAAAATATATTTATTATATCAAACCCCGCTGAAGTTTCCGTCAAATGTTAAAAAAATGTATATTTAAAATTATTGAAAAATCTTTATTTGTTAAAACAAAATTCACTATAAATATTATATATATTTTAAGTATAAAAATGAGTACTAAATAGTCCTTCGTACTCTCGGCAATTTAATTAGTTATCATTTTTACTCTAATATGAAGTGCGCAACTATTATTATTATTATTATTATTAGAGGGACATTACGCACTGCGACCAGAGTTGATCTATTGTGAAAGGCCTATTTTGTAATTCTAGAGTTTTAGGCTTTAGTGCGCAACTAAGTAATCGCTGTTCTTTTTTTTGATGAAATTACAACTTTATTTTGAAAAAATGGTTACAAGTGAATCATTGGAAGTATTTCCCATCGCTGGCTACTACATTTTCTCATCTTTCTGGTAGATCTTGTGTACCGGAGCGGTTAAACTGTTCATCTTTTGAGGCTATCCACGGATCAATCCATTTTTTGATGTCTTCATATGAATGGAAGTGCTGGTCAGCTAGACCGTGTGTCAACGATCGGAACGGGTGATAATCGGACGGCGGAATATCTGGAGAATATGGTGGGTGGGGTAGGATTTCCCATTTCAGTGTTTCTAGGTTGGTTTTAACGGGTGTGGCAACGTGAGGCCGAACGTTGTCATGCTGTAGAATCACTTTTCCATGCCTATTCGCGTATTGCGGCCGCTTTTCGCGCAGTGCTCGGCTCAACCGCATACATTGAAGTCGTTAACGATCCCCAGCGATGGTTTCGCTTGGTTCGAACAGTTCATAATAAATAACACCAACTTGGTCCCACCAAATACATAGCATAGCCTTCGCTGCGTGAATATTCGGCCGAGATGACGACGTATGTAGAAGCATGACCGGGCAGTCCCCACGACTTTCTTTTCTTTGAATTGCTGTAATGAATCCATTTTTCAGCACCCATCACGATGCAATGAAGAAAACCCTTCCTTTTTTGCCGCTGGAGCAGTTGTTCACAGGCGAAAAAACGGCGTTCAACGTGCCTTGGTTTTAACTCATAAGGAATCCAAGTTCCCTGTTTCTGAATCTTTCCCAAAGCATGCAATGGCTTGGAAATAGATTGGCGTATAACTCCTAATACTGAAGCAAGCTCTTCTTGCGCTTGACACGGATCCCCATTAAGCAATGCCTCCAATTCAGCATCTTCGAAGGTTTTTGTCCTTCCTTCACGCGGACGGTCGTCAACATTAAAATCACAGACTTTGAAGCGACGGAAGCAATCTCGGTATGTTTTTTCACTTAAAGCAGCATCTCCATAAACTTTTTGGAGCCCTCGGTGAGCTTCAGCCGCCGTTTTTTTCAAATGAAAGAGGAAAATCAGCACTTCCCTTAGTGCGTCGGAAACGTCAAAAAAAAAAATGGCTGCTGATGCACTTTGCAATCTTCTTCTCAGGCAATGTCCTATTCTTCCTTAGTCTCCAAAGTTAATTTTCAATAAATTGCTAACCGCTGGTATCTTTATCGAACTGGCAGTTGTTACTGCAATTTTCAACCTGCTACATCAGTAGGTTTAGAAATAAAGTGAGTGCCTAGATGTTTGAATCTCACCGCGACAAGAACAGGACAGCTGGGAGGAAGGTGCTACGATCATTATATCTCGTCCTTCAGATAGCTTCTGTAGAAAAGACCTAAAGCAATTCCAAATCTCACCGCATGGATACCTAATGGGCAATGTCCGGTAAGGATACGCACCAAATTCAAAAGCTGCGACTTTGTTAGCCTAGAAGATCTCCGGGGCGCCCCGATCTACTCGTGGCCATAAGGGTCTCGCGACTTTGTACGTTTGCGCACTAACCTAGCGCTCGCTAAGATGACGCAAGTTCCATCTCTTCAGGAGTAGACCACAGATTCTCAAGGGACGCCCAATTCTCTTATTTCGCGGTGAAACCGTCCCCAGGTTCCCTCTCTAGCCAGTTCATCAGCCCGGTAGTTTCTCTCTATGGCACTGTCACCGGGAAGCCAAATGAGCCGAATAACAAAGTACTCGGATGCAGTCGAGAGAAAAGTAAGGTAATCCCCGACTGTTGGAGTAGTATATGTGGTATAGCAAAAAATTTTGTTCGATTAACGTGCACTCCTAGGCGTTCATTCAGATTTTCTAATTTAACTTCGTTCTTAACTCCTAAGTAATAGCCATTGTCTAGTTCCCGTTTATGGCTTTCCCCCTTCACCTTTTATGGCGTCCTCTGTTGTAACTCAAGAAAGTTATTTACGATCCTTGTTGTTTTATTTATTTATCAATGTGAGTGTGAACTATTTTTCGTTTGCTATGCTTCTTCTATATGCAGATAATTTAAAAGCAAAGGGTGGTCCTTATAATGTTTTTTTTTATCATATGATACATATTTTCAAAGTACTAGCTCTTCCCAACTGGTTTATATTAAAGCGGAACTCAGCCTTATAGGCAGTTACGCTCAGAGCTTAAGCGCGCAGATACATTGCTTCTGCAGAAGTCCCCTAAACGCATAGGAGGAAAAGATGACCTCACACCTTCCGCGCCACTGTTCTCTTCTCTCTAGAAGAATATTCACTTTAGATAGACAATTTTATAGTGAGTTGGAAGGCCTGAGCTCTGTGGATGTCGGGGATCTTATAATGTGTTTGAAAAGTTTTCATTGCTTTCAGGGAGATCTGGACAAGTTCTGTATGAAGTACCACAATGTGCTATGAACCTTAGTGTATCTCACAGTGGACGGTCGCTACCGACTAACCTAACCTATTCGATAACGATTTTGCTCGAAAACTCCTCTTTTCTGACGAGACGCATTTTCAGGGTTATTTTTATAATGTTATACCTATTTAAAGAGCTAAAAAGGTATATTAATTTTTAAAGTAAATTTTCAGAATAGTTTCCATTAAATTTGTTTTATATATCATAGTTTTGCTCAATCAAAAGTTCAAAAATTAAAAGTGTATCAAGCACCCATTTTTAACTGCCAGAGTTTGGCTCAAATTTTATTTATCGTTTTTATAAATTGACATCCTTTTAACTAACATGCTATATAACCAAATTAATTAGAAAATACCCGGTAACCTTGTATAATTTATTTGATTAGTGTTAGTTAAGCGACAATTAATTTTATACCCAAGACAAGTCGCTACGGTTTGGAATTAGAAACAAATAACTCAAGTCAAAAGACTCGTACTAAATACAAAAGCTGTACTTATGTTGTTTTCTCCTTTATTTTTAGGTCACCGTTCAGACTGCAAACTAAGTTCTCTCTCAGGGCGAATAAGCCGCGAATAATAAATCTAAGTGTCGCCATCGTATAGGGAAGTAGAAGAAATAACAAACCCTCGTACTCATAAACCCACTTCTCGTCTCCAGTAGTGATGTGTTTGATGAATGTTGGTTTAGATTCAGCCTTGGAAATCATGTACGAGTATTTTATAATATCAATGCGGTCACTGGCGATAAAATTTTGGGTAGGAACGTTGATCATAGATGTGGCAACCTAAACAAAAACAGAATCAGAAATCAAATCAGCTGACTAAGAGCGCCACCTTCTGGTATATTTATACCTCACACAATAGTAGCTTGTGTCATAATTCTATACCCCATTTCGTTCTCAACTGACTACAACCTGACTTTCCACACTTAGTACCGCCTATTCCGAATTCTTGCCCTGTACGAGTATACAAAAAATGTTCGGACGGATTTCCAAATAAATAAAGTTCCTCATTCGCTACCGCCACTTGCTCGTAGAGCTTACAGATGAAACATTTATTCTCATAAATATAGCCTATATACCTATGCAGCAGAGCTACTTTTATTTGTCACAGCATGCCTGTGTTGTAGGGAGTCTCAAACAGCTCACCTTTTCATCATTTGCGTTGTTAGCATTCACAAATAGCGCCCTTATTCAGAATAAAATATTTAAGAAACATAGAAGCAAGTGCATATTTCCAACTAGTTTTATCAGCAACCATTAAAATATGTATTGTATTATATGACTCATAGAATGTAAAAAATCTTACAACCCGAAAACGAGTAAGAAACTAAAAGGCATGCTTGAATTTGGCCAAACTTGTGTCATTTTCAACCTTGGACACTGGCACTAACTACATGCGTTGCACGTACCTCATTAGTGAGACACGAGGTGCAAATTAAATAGCAAACCAATATAGAGCCCGTAGTATTAGTTCCAAATAACCCCATCGCCATTAAAATAACCACTGATGCCAAGCAAATCAAGTGAAGTTATATTGGCAGCTGAGCTCGGAACTACTATTTGAGTGCAAGCGCATAATTTTGTTTTTTGTACAAATGTGCGCTCAATTTTCAACGGCGGTAGGAGCTTATTATTGAGTGTACAGCTAAGTTTCGAACTTTATTACAAGGGAAGTTTTTAGTAGTAATTATACGTTCACGTAAATTCCTTTAAAGCTCAGTTTACGCTATGTTTTTGTTTTTTTTTTTGTTTTGTTTTCATTGAAAAGAGAAAGGAAAAGTACAACAGATGGTCATCTGCTGCCGGGAAACGCCTTATGCAAAGCGCAATGCGTTTGCTCTGGTAGAAAGCAGAATAATTCTGAAAATGTCGTTTTATGAAGTCAAGTAGAAGAGGCGAAGAATAAGGGAAACGAAAAACATAGTGAAGTTGTACTTATCAAACCTTACCCATGAAAGCATTTGAATTGTTTGTTTGCATCTAGAAATGTCTACTTATGAATTCCCATAACTCTTCATATGCAACTTTTTTGTTTATTTGTTTAAATAATACTAAAGAGGGATTCCACGTCAATTGATAAAAGTATTTTCGACATTGTAGTCAATTCCTTTAAAAATTGGTATATTTGCAGGCTTGAATACAATGGGCTAAATGACTAAAAATTTACTCAACTTTGAATTGTTTGAAGTTTTAGCGTCTAGCATAAAGCACGCAAGGCCATACATCGCTAAATACTTTATTTCAGTTTTTTTTTGGTCCAAATAATCGTTGCAATATTCTCGAAAGTGCCTTCAAAGCGATGACATCTTCGAGGGCGTACTGTACGCTTTTATCAAAAGAACTTAAAAAATTTGCATGTGCCCATATTGGTGTAGCTATTTAATTTATTTGGAGTACTTAAAAGTATAGAAGCAGCCCGGTTCTTTACGAAAACGTATTTTTTTGGCTAAAAATAATCTAAGAAAGCTGAAAACTGCCTTAAATGAAAAGAATTGCTTAAATTTTAGATTAAACCAAATTAACCCATCAAAAAATTATGCAGTTGAAGGTAAAGCCTTATTTCATTTATTTGGCAAAAAGTAAAGAAAACTGAATTCATAATTTTTTTAATTGCCTATAAACAGGAAACATATTTCAAAAGGCGTGCAAATTAAAACTAAGTGGTATTTAAGAAACTATCCAGGACTAATATCAAGTAATTGAAGAAATTATTTACACATAAAAATTAATAATAATGATAAATTAAAAAAAAAAATTATAACTATTTTTCAAAATAATTCTTTAACAACCCAGTTTCAATAACACAAATTTATAATTAAAAAATTTATAAATATTTTTTACAACAATTCTTCTTACTTGTAAATTTCAATAATACAAATTTATAATTGATACAAAATATATAAATATTTTTCAAAATAGTTCTTTTTGCAAGAAAACATCAATAATACAAATTCGTAATTGAAAAGAATGTAAAAATGTGTTTTAAGTATTTTTTTTTTTACAAGCAATTGCTTGAAGCAACTGAAAAAAATTCATAAGCATTCTTCATAATAATATTTTTTACAAGCAAATTTCAATAATACAAATTTATAATTGAAAAAAATTATAAAATATTTCTAAAATAATCCTTCTTTACAAGCAATCTTCAATACTCTACGTTTTAATAAAAAAATTTAACAGTTGAAAAAATTTAACAAATTCATTTTAACTCTTTCCGGGGCGCTGGTATAAAATTTATACCACTTATTTAAATATTCTTCCTGATTTTATGCGCGTTGGTATAATTCTTTTACCACTTATACAAGCAAATTTAAGCTTATATTTTCTAAAAAAAAAAATATAACAAGTGTTTGAAGCAGATAAATATATATGTTTTTATGCGCAAAATGAGTAGAATACTGAAGTATTAAAGTGTTACTCAGAATTTATCATATTTTGTAAATAAAAGCACGTGCAGCATCGGTTTCCTACAATTTAAAAAAAATAAAGTGTTTATGAATTAATTACTCAGCCAGTGGAATAAAAATAATCAAAGGAAAGTGTTTAAAGTTCCTGGTACAAAAAGTATACCACCGCGCGGTATATACGTATTTAAATGACATTAGATAAAAACTTAAGCAGGGTGATATATGCAAAATATTGGAAGCTTTCGATGATGATATTGATTTAGCAGAGATTCCTTCGGATACCGATTTAATTGTAGATGAAGTTGAAGTATTCGATGAAGAAAACTTGCAGGAGCTCTTTGATGCCATCGTTGAAGATAACAATGAGGATGTGGGAATTGTTGAGAGCGAAGAACTAGGGTTTAGCAGAGCCCATAATTCACGAGAAGTTTATGATAGCGATGATGAAGTTCCTCTAGCTGATTTAAGAAGAAACCGTGAACTGCTTGGGCCACCCAAGTGGAGTAAGCAAAATTCTATGGAACCGTTGGTAGTATTTGCTGGTGAGATGCAGGGCCTACTGATGTTATCGAAAGCATGCCATCACACGACAATTTTTCAATTTTCATTTCAATTGTAACTCCAGCTGTGGTTGAGCATATAGTATTCCAAACTAATTTGTATGCCCCGCAATCTGGTAAGTCATACATTCCAACAAGTGTGTCAGAAATATATGCATTTATTGGAATCAACTTTTTGATGGGAATAAAGCATCAGGCCAGTTATCGAGATTACTGGTCATCTCGCCCAGAACTGAACGATAGCTATATATCCAAAATAAAAAGTGAAAAGATTTGACTGGATTTTAAGCAATTTGCATTTGAATGACTCTTCTATAAAGCCAAAAAGAGGATCACCATCATTCAACAAACTCTACAAAGTTCAACCATATTTGGATATGCTGCAAGAACGCTTCAAACTGTGCTTCAACCCTGGCGAGTACGTTGCGGTAGACGAATCAATGATAAGATTCAAAGGTAATTTTTAAGATACGTTGATATTTGTATTCTACAGAAACTGTTTTAATATGCCGATCAACTTTGATCCAGTATATGCCGAAGAAGCCAATAAAAAGAGGGTTCAAAACTTGGATGTTGTATGACAGCACCGGTTATGTCCATCGGTTCGAGATATATACGGGAAAAAAGGAGATCTAGTCGAAAAAAACTTGGAAACGGGTCATTCTCGGCTTAACTACTGATTTTGGGGGGAAACACCATAAAGTGTTTTCTTCACTTCGTTCAACTTGATTCTTGAACTGAAAAAGCAGTTAATAAATGGCTGCGGAACAGTGCGAACCAATCGAAAATTTGTTACTACCGATATTAGACCTGGTAAGCAGTTAAAACGGGGCGATTATGATTGGCAAATCAGTGATTCTGGTATACTCTTTATGAAGTGGATTGACAAAAGAGAGGTTACAGCTTTATCTAACTTTCATGATCCGAGTAAATTTGTAAAGGTACAACAACGCCAAAGCGATGGTTCAGTCAAAGAAATCGAAAAGCCTGAAATAATACACGACTATAATATGCACATGAATAACGTTGACAAGTTAGATCAGCTAAAGAAGTACTATGAGCTAAGCAGAAAAAGCCGCAAGTGGTGGCACCGAATATTTTTTCACTTTCTTGATATTGCAGTCATGAATTCTCTTATTATTTCTGAAAGTATAGGGTACCACTTACCCCTTAAGGACTTCAAACTTTATTTGATTTCAATACTATGCAGTTCAGCCTCACCGTATGTAGATCCAAGCCTACGATCCTCGTCATCTCACCAACCAGTAGCAGCACGACAAGCCAGCCACTTTGCCTCAGGAAAACAAAAACTTGCTTCAATGATTTTCATAAATAATCCTCACACTCTATGCGCAATTTAATGCAAATCGCACCATATCCTGCAAGGATAAATTTTTTTTTTTACATTTTCTTCATTAAATGTCTCGAATAAATGAAATAAAAAAATCTTTGTGTTTAGTTTTCAGCGATTTTTTTCAATGCGCCGGAAAGAGTTAAAATAAAATATTTTCAACAAAAATCGAATAATTGGAAAACTTATTTCAATATAAATATTGGTAAAGCTGGCTTTGTTTGTATGTAATTGGCAGAATTGAATTGAATATGACCGGAATCAATACAAAACCAGCACTACTAGGAATATTGCAAACACCAGCGTTATTTCTAGCATAATATTTTCTGAGTAAAAGTAGCCTACAACAAAACGTTAATTTTATTTTACCTTTCCGTAAAAATCCTGTCAAGCTCATTCCCGAGGTTAACATAGTCAACCACAAGACAAGATAAGGTTTTTAGAAAAGTTCCTCCTCTGATTATTGTTGTAAACTTCTCGGAAAATTTGGCTTGAGTATAGTAAAAAGTGTGCTGAAACATTTTCAAAAAAAGTCTAATTTTGAGATTTTTCAATACTGAAAATTTTGATGTAGAGATTTTAAAGAGAAATATTCTGGGTTATTTTTTATTATTTTTGTACTTTTTTTCGAAAAAAAATGTATATGTTTTTAAATTAGAGATAACTTTAAAAATTTTGTATCACAATTTTCAATATTGAATAAATTAATAAATTGAAATTTTTTTGTGCATTTATTCAGTTTACTTTTTGTTATGCTCAAGCCTAGAAATAAACCAGTTTTCTGAAAAATTCACGGCAATACCTGGGTCACTTGACACTTGACATAGAATGGCTCTATATTCGCTTGCACTCCTCTACTTCATCATTAATAATTTTTTTGTTTTTTAAAATATTTTCAATATTCAGATAGAACCCTTCTATTAAAGCTCCATTAAATTTCCATGGAATCTTTAAGTGATGAACTACTTACGTATAACATATTCATCCGCACAAACCACCTACTCGTAAGTGAAAAATTCATGGCACGAAGTTCAGATAAGGATAATTAAATGAATTTACTGGTACACCAAACACAACACTGCAATTAAAATAGCGAAAATATTTGGCTGGCAATTTTGCATACACACATATGTACACTCATACATATGTATTCACATGTTCGTAAGCATTTTTGATGAAGGTATTTACACATACACAAATTCGTTGTTGTGCTTATCGTTGCTGCTCTCCTCCGACGTGAGTTGCAACCTTTAACGCTGCCAAATAAAAGTGAAAATTGCAATTACCGCTATAACTAAATTCCCCCTCGAGCAACGTTCCACTTTTTCTCACATTAGGCTAGTATCTCATTTTGTTCCCCCTCTCCACCACGTCTGATTTGTCATCACACTAAATTGTTGGCGTGTTTTGGTTCCCCCTGCAATTCCGCTTAAAATCTGTGCTATGCCTCAGAGCTCTTCAAATACTCGAAATTACTGGCTGCGCGTGTACGTAATGTTGAAGTGGAACGCATTTGGCTGCTGTTAAGTTTTTTTATTTATTTTTTTTTTTTTTTTGTCGAAAATTTGTATTGCATGTAGCAGCCTGCCAGGTTCATCAGGTAAAAAAAAATTTAATTTGTGAAGTACGAGATAATGTTGTGAATTTCTCTAAATGGCAAGACTTACTTCATATGCATGTATGCATGGGTGTATTATAAGTTGCATGTGAAAACATACATGTAACTGTATAAATATGTATATAAGTATGTGCATACCTCCTCCTACTATGCAGCTGAGTTTACACACTTGCGTTAATTACTCTTAGATTTAAAATGTCATAGAAATGCATTTTTATTTGTGTACATTTCGTAATTTATATCCATAATTTTAATTCGACATATTTTACCTATGCAAAGAATGCGTTTCTTGCCCTTTCTGTTAATCTAGAAATTCTTGTTTCTTGAATTTAAAAGCTGGCCATCAGAAGTACAAGCCACCTTTTATAGAACATTTCCATAACAAAAAGGCACAATACAATGGCCTATATATTTATGGACTCATTGCCTGAATACTAAGAAAAGTTCTTCAGGTATATAAAGTGGACCACCGCACAGTGAGTAATGAGCAAAAAAAGTTAAATTTGTGATAGTCAGATTTTCTAATTTTTTAAAGTTATTGCGGCACCCTGTGCGTAATCCGGGTAAATCCACTCATACAAACCCAACCTCAAAAAAGCTGTTTTATCCGCATTTTTAAAGCGTTTTTGGGGTAGGGTTTGTATGGGTGATTTGCTCTAAAATAAACCGATCACTCCCTGTTTTTTTTTTGCTTAGTTCATGTTTTCTGCAAAAACTGAAGCCCTCTGAACACAGAAAATGTGTATACAACGGGTGTTTTTTAGCTACATGAGAACTATCGATGTCATAATTAAAGTTTGATAGCTGAAAAAGGCAAACTATGTTAACATTTTTGTTCAATAAAGTTTGGCAAGTCATCACGAGTCGTTTAACGCTAGAACAAAGATTCCAAATCGCGGAAATTTACTTTGAAAAAATTAAATCTGTTCGCGAGGTTCATAGAGCACTGGAGGCATTATCGGTCTTTATTTATTTCGAAATGAAGAAGGAGCTGCCGTTATGGTGAATCGCGCGCGCTATCGAGTAAATAATAGAAGATAACTTTGAACAGGATCGAGTTGATAATTTCATAGGCTTCCGAATCAATTAATGCATGATCAATTAAACATGAGACTTATTTAAGAAAATATGAAGATATATAAGCTTTTTGAGCCAATCTTTCATTTGTTTGCTCTAGGCTATTCGATCTGAATTCTTTGTGAAAAGCCCGCGAAAACAGTCGAAGCTAACTTCTAAGTGGCTAATTGTTATCGCCAAACCGGACTGTGCCGATGGGTGGTTTCTCAGCATTTTCCAGGCAGAAGCGCATGCATACTCATCCTGTGAGATTAAGTCCTTATTAGGCTTTGAGAGCATCTAGAACTTGTATTAATTAGGAATATGCAATAATATCCAGCTCATATACCAGGGCATGTGAGTATACCTGGAAACAAAGAAATGGATGCATTGGCTAGAGAGACTGCGGCCTCGTTATTAATAGAACTCGAGTCGTTCCTTGGCATGGGGCAACGCGCCAACAAAGAGGAGCTTAGAAGCGAAGAGCTAAGACTAAGACACTTAAACTGGCACCAAACTGTGAAACTACACAAGGCGAAGTCCTTACTGGGGTGTATAATCAAAAAAGGTTCAGACAGCTCACAATCCTCCTTGAGGATAGACTATGAATACTCACAGGCATTCGCACAGATCACTGCAGATTGTGTAGCCATCTGCACAGGCTAGAGATATGGTCCACTTGTGCTGTTCTCCTAGAAGCTCCAGTACACCTAATTCTCTAATGTGCTGCTATAGTGCGAAGAAAGGTTAGATATCTTGGCCGGCAGAAGGGCACACACGCTCAGCTCAACCCAGCTCACCCTATTTTTATTAAGTGGGCTGAATTTGCGTGAGGTACTGTTTTGAGTAGGGCACAAAAGACAGTGGGGTCGAAGTGTATATCTCATTTTCATTCATTCATTCAAATTGCCAAGATAAATTTCCTGCAGTTCTCGTTCAATAAAAGTCCGTCACGACTCTGTATCGCTTACCATCAACTGAAATTGAATATAATGCAAGCCTTTCGCAGAAGTACTAATGATGTTGAACATTAAAAAGAATTTTTTTAAATGTTAAAAAATTGAATAAATTTCAAAACTATTTTTTTTTGTTTTAAAAATTTCTCTGTTTACTTCTTATGACTCTCAAGTCTACAAATAAGTAGATTCTCAGAAAAATCTTCAACAATATCTAAAATGCTTGGAAAACTTGACTGCTCTAATAAACAATAGATTTTACAGGCGCCGCTAAACCGTCACCTCCATAATTTTATATACTTTTTAATAAAAAATGTTCTATTATTTTACTTTACCGTGGCGAATTTACAACTTCACTTTAAGCTTTCTAGCTTTTGTGACATGGAAATGTTGTCCTCAAGACAATTTATGTATGTGAACTGACCTTCGTTCGGCATCATTTGCAACAAGTTTTATACAACTCATTTGCGAGCTCATTATAAGTGTGGTTGTCATTTCGCACTGCATTTATGCAAATAATAAAGGATGCGGAAAATGAGTGAAGTTAGTGTGACACTCGACTCCTTTTCGTGTCATTTAGATCACGTTTTCCGCTCCCCACGACAAATGCACTTGACAAGAATTCGTGCAGCAGGCACGTTGACGCAAGCAACACTACAACAACACGGCAGTGCAATAACACAGCCCAACATGTGTCATAAAGAGCGGCTAACATTTTCGCATGTGCCTAAGACATTTAGTGCACACCCCGTGAACATTTAAGAGCGATTTCATGTTGAGTGATACAAGTGGGTAATTTGGACATTGTAGTTAATTTTCCTGAAAGTTAGTTTATTTGGAGGTTTTAGTACAAGAAGGAAGATGAAAAAAGTGTGTAAGAAAAATTTATATCATCGGTTCCTTTTAATATTACCATAATTGTTTTTTTATGTTAAAATATACTTACTTAAACATATTTTATTAAGTCCAATATAAATATAAAAAATAAAATTAAAAAAATAAAAAAGCAAATAAAATGAAACAAAAATAGTTAATAAACAATAAAAAAAAAAAATTTAAATTTTAGGTATAAAAAAATAAATAAAATAAAATAAAAAATATCTTTTTTAAGTATAAAAAAATAAATAAAGCACAATAAAGAAATAAATAAAAGAAATATTTTAAGTAAAAAATAAAAACAAATATAAATTTAATTAAAAAAATAAGTATAAAAAATAAAAAGAAGTTTTAGGTATGAACAAATAAACAAAATAAAATAAAAAAATAAGTACATATAAGAAAATAAATGAAATACAATAAAATATAAAAAATAAATAAAACAGAATAAAAAAATAAATAAAAGAAATATTTTAAGTATAAAATAATAACAAAATAAAATTAAATTAAAAAAATAAGTATAAAAAATAAAAAGAAATGTTAGGTATGAACAAATAAATAAAATGAAAAAAAAAATGTTTAGGTAAAAAAAAATAAATAAAATAAAATAAAAAAATAAGTATAAGAAAATAAATGAAATACAATACAAAAAACTTTGAACTATAAAGAACTAAATAAATTTTTTTTTGGTATAAAAAAATTAATAAAATGCATTCAAAAACATACATAAGTATAAATATTACCATAAAAAAATGGATAAAATAGAATAAAAAAAAATATTTTTTTGAAGTATACAAAAATAAACAAAAATAGTTTTTTTTTTGTTTAAAAATAAAAAAAAACCAAAATAAAAAGAATGTGTTGAGTGCTATAAAAAACAAAACAATGTTAAACAAAAGTTAAAAATTAAGTATAACAAAATAAATAAAATAAAATAACAAAAAAAAAATTGTTTAAGCATAAAAAAAATAAATAAAAACAAAAATATGTTTATTTTTAAGAAATAAATATAAACTATATAAATAAATATAAATTATATAATACATAAATTTTTAATATTAGCGCAGACTACGCTCAGTACTCCTTGTCAGTCTTCCACTTGCAAACCGATTGGAGTGACTCTACATGCATAAAAGACCATACATTTTCGTCGCATATAACCGCGTTTACCTCCAAGGTCCAGAAGCGCAACAAGCTTCCCAAATCTCTAACCGATAAGACTTACGACAGAGGTAAAGATGGTGCAGGCGTGTAAGACAATGGTACGGTCTGTTTTAAATTACGCAGCGCCAATCTGTGCACTGGGAACTAATGCGCAGTAGATGAAGCCCCAAAAAGCCAAAATATTGCACGCAGGATAACGGCGGAATACCTGCAATGTCGCCTGTTCAAAATCTTCACAGCGAGACGTGCATGCCCCCTGTTAAGGACCACAACACCAGCAAACAGTCTCTGCTGGCATGTTAACAGGTGCTAACTTGCTGGAAATGAAGCTACTTCCTTGATATCTTAGGAGGCATCTCCATCAACTGACTGAGGAGATCCGCACACATACACAACAATCACTGAGGCTCACAGTACACAGCCAAGCTGTCAATGACAATAACCGAGAGTTCCTTACCACGTTTATGAACTCCAACTTTCCGCATGTCGATATCGGAGTCCAATCCGCAGCATTCGCAGACGAAAAGCCTCAGCTGCCGCATGAAACCCGCTTTACTCTGACACAATTAAATTCTGTACATTGTAGCAGTTTAGCCTCATAGCTATCTAAAACTGATCTCGATCTGATTATGCTAAGTATAAATTTGCCTTGTGAAGATATCACGTGCCACTTGCCACTTGCCACCTACTCATTCACACTCCACTCTGTTTGGTGAAAACCAAAATTGAACTTGAGAATTATGATTTCGTAAAGATTAGAGATCGAGTGGTAAGTTATGATAGATATCAACCTTCACATTATACATTTCTCAAAGATTAGAAAAACGAATTGCTTATGCTCGCTGGGTACGGTCGTCCTCCTTCTGCTTGTATGTGTGCGCAAGTGTTTTCAGTGGGGAGATCAGGCCCCATTTGCACTAATGACACCAGCACTTCACATGTAATTCAATGTTGTGGCAGACACCTTGCGCTCCCATTCACTTCAGCAGCACGAGAAGGTAGAAGTAGCTGAGCTGTTGATTATTAGCGACTTCATTGCTCATCTTCCACTCATGTATACGCACTCACACTCAAGCACGTCTCATTTGCCAAGTAAACCTGTAATTTGTATTCACTTAATCACAAAGCACTGATATAAATATATGTGTGTTTATGCACACAGATAGGCTTTCAAATGTGCATATGTATAAGTGAAGTTAGTGTATAAAAATTGTGTAGTGTCAATAGGCAGGTGGCTCATTACAGTTAGTGCCAAAGCAACCAGGTGGAAGGTGTCAACAGTCACTTGAAGAGTTGAAAACTGAGTTCTACACACACACACACATACACGCGCGTGCGGCACTGCGCATTTGTATATGTTTTCATTAGACAGCAAACAGACACTCGCCATGTGCTTTGGACATAACAGCTTACCACTTGCACACACACACACGCACTCTCGCACTCACACATATCTGCATCTATTTATGAAGCTGTATTTGTTAAGTCAATGACAGCCAGTTGGGTGGCCAACTGTGTAATATTTGCGGAAAGACAAACTGACGGCCTGACGGACTAGTTGACTTCAACCAACGCAAGTTGTCGGTGGATGACTGTTGTGCAGTTGGGCGGTAAGGCAGAGGAGATGTAGCTGTCACCACCTCAGCTGCGGCTCATCCAAATGAATGTAAAATTCATGTCAAGTGACAAATGCGACCGCAGTACCCAACCGACTAGCACAACAACACGACAACACCGTTATGACAGTCGCCAGGGTGCAAATGGCCTAACAAGGGGAATGTGTGGCAGATGTGGCTGCTTTGCAA
Source organism: Anastrepha fraterculus (assembly GCA_037575425.1). Taxonomy (NCBI): domain Eukaryota; kingdom Metazoa; phylum Arthropoda; class Insecta; order Diptera; family Tephritidae; genus Anastrepha; species Anastrepha fraterculus. Next base: position 17,967 of record JAYXIM010034991.1, on the reverse strand, counting down.
GCCCAACTTTACATAAATGCAACCAGTGCCCAACTTAGCATTGCGTGTCTATTAAAATGGCCATACGCTGCTGATGGGCTCATATTTTATTTCCATATTTAATTTAGCCTTTTTCCGCTGCTTTTAATGTGAAGTGCACTAGCAAAATGATACATTGAAATTCCAAGTAGACACAGCCAGTGTGGGTGCTGATTGTGCATTGTGCTTTTGCTGATTTTATAAAGCAAACGTATTTGGTATTTGTTTAAATTGTGAAAGAAAGAAGAAGAGCGCACGGCTCATATGCGGAACATTTTTTATAAGCTTAATACGCTTTTATATATGAATGGAAATTTAGAAAAAATTAAGTAATTGTACGCTCCGGGATCTGTAACTAAGAAATATTTATTGAACATTTTCGAAAATTCAACGCCAATGAAGAAGCTTGTGACGCTGCAACCATCAGCCTTTCGTTTTAATAGAACTTGTACGGTTCAGAGCTTCCACAAGGGTGATATGTGCTTCACCATTTACTCCATAATTTAATTTATATTTTGATTTTCTGCCACTCCACGCTTTAATGATAACACAACGCGACCGTACAAATTATGCAGGAAAAATTTCATATGAACTTGGGCACGAATCACCACATCAGTAAACGTACCACTCGCCACTGAAAAATGGATATTTCATATTATAACATATGGCAAATTGAACGTACCCGTTTGATTGAACTGTCATTCGAACACCGACAGCCGCCCGTAAACGATCGAATTAAACCAAAGATGTAAGTAATTTATACAATAAAAATATTTAATTAAATACGGTTTTTGAAAAAAATGTCTTCTAGGACAAATTTAGTGAACTCAACCCCGCCCAAAGAAATGGCATGGCGGAATATATGGCCAAAAACTCTAGCTTGGCTGAACTGCCGAAAACCGTACAAGGTAGAGGTGCGATAAATAGACTTCGAGATAAGCTAGTACAGAACTGAATGATATTTGGCCCCTAGTTAAATATGCCAAATATGGAAGAAGTTGCAAATGATATAGAATATTTTCAATTTTTTTATATTTTTCTTTATTTTAATAAGTTTTTGCTGATCTAGGCGAAAAAAGCTTTCCTTCAACAAGGCATCCTAACAGCAGATTGGTGGCGGACCCTTTAGCGAAAAGGTAATTATTGCCAGTGAAGTGATGATAATCGAGGCAGCCTGCGTAGAAGGAATTGAAAATGTGCCAGCATTTGGAAGTTCCTCAACTACACAAACACCAAACTACGCAAATAATATGAGTGGCACTGATTCCAGTGACGAGGAGACAAACTCTTGTCTTAGCTCCTTATCAATACCATCGACGTCAGCATACGCCTCTGTTCGCACCAAACTCCACAAAGCAGAATACCGGGGAAAAATGATGAGAGAGCTGGCGGGAAGAATGATGAGAAACTCGCGTTAGCCCAACAAAATTTTAAATGAATGTCTGAATTGTAAAGGAGTTTGGGTTCGTAATTGGACACATTGGTGCTAGTGCAATAGAGAATAGAGAATAGAATAAAAGAGGAGAAACATCCCATTCAACAGGCAATGTGCGAAATTGATCTCGAAGTAAAAAGACTGCAACAATTTGGAGAGAGAAGTACCTGCAGCTTTGAATTTTGGTTTTAAGAAGTATTCAGTAGACAAGATAGATAGAAACAACAAGAGTACAAAGTTCTTTAAGTAATTCAATAAAAATTTGGTGGTTTATTTTCTTTAAATGGGCATTTTAGTGAGTTTCTATATCCAAAGCTAGGCAACACTGCAGTAGCGAGAGAGAGATTTGACTGCTGACTTCTTCTACCAACAACAACTGCAATCGAGGACAATGCTACCAGATGTTAAAAAAAAGTAAAGCTAAATAAAACTGAGTGAATTATTGAACTAATTTTTAAAAAATGTATATGTTACAAAATTATAAATTATAAATTATAAATTATAAATTATAAATTATAAATTATAAATTATAAATTATAAATTATAAATTATAAATTATAAATTATAAATTATAAATTATAAATTATAAATTATAAATTATAAATTATATAAATACATTTTTTGTAGGTTGAACAGACAAGGTAAGGTTGAAATAAAGATTTGCATCACTTAAAATCATTTTTGTTTGGAAAAAAATAATTCCGAAACAAAATTGGATTATTAATTTTGCGCCACCTGGTATACATAAGTAATTCCAGAGTATTCACATTCCCTAGCAAAGATAATATGGAAACTATGATGCTGTTTATGTAAAGAGCTGTTCGCTTCAGACTTTGATACATGCATACTTACAGATTTCTACAATATGCAAAAAATTAATTTCAGATATGCCTTCACTCAACTGCAAAGCACATACTGGCAGCAGGAATGTTGTATCGTTTTTCATGTTTTCGTAAATGGTTTCATTATCACATTTTTATATGCAAAAACTTGTGGTATCGAAGTTCACTAAGCCACCCAACGCAGGGCACGCTCACACGCACATACGATATACATACTTGTTCTCGTATTATTTTTGTCCCTTTTTGCAAGCACTTTGGCGCTTATAATGCAATAGTGGTGATAGTAACCCTTGCACGAGTGAAATTCAAAGTGTCACATAACGACGATTTTTACGCACATTTTCCACTGTATTAAAAAGGATATTATTGCCAGCTTTTATTAATGTTGACTTTTTTATAACACAATAAAAGAACACAATGAAACATTTCGTATTTTTTTAGCGGAGTTTTTACAAAGGTTTTTCTTCTCCGAATCCATTGAGCTTATCTGCATTGTAACTTGATTTCATTTTTTTTGCATAAAATACGCACACATAAACACAAATTTGTACAAGTACTTATGTACACGAATGAACATGGCAGCCCTGGTGGAAAAACATGGGCAAATGCGACTAACCATTTATATTATTTTTATTACTACAAATACGAATGAAACTGCATGGTTGGATTTTTACTTTATTAACTAATATACAATTATTTATTCGTCTTTTTTATAATTACACTGTGCTACAAAAAAAAAATAAAAATTAAAGTGACCTAGCGAAGGTCGTAGATATTTTTTATTTTTAATTTTTTTTATTTATTCAATTTACTTGTTTTTTTCATTTATTTTATTTGTTTTATTTATTTATTTTATTTATCCCACTTGTTTCATATCTATTATTTTATATATTTTATTTTTTCATTTATTTTATTTATAAAAAAATTTATTTTTATTCACATTTATTAATTTATTTTATTTTATTTATTTATTTATTTATTTATTTAATTAGTTTTATTTTATTTTTTTTATTTGTTTAATTTATTGAATTAATTTAATTTTTTTAATTTATTTTTTCCATTTATTTTATATTATTTGTTTATTTAGTTCACTTGTTTCATTTCTTTTATTTTATTTATTTATTTTGTTTATCAAATTTTTTTATTTAATTTAATTTATTTATTTCTCTTGTTTTATTTCTTCTGTTTTGTTTTATTTTATTTTATTTTATTTTATTTTATTTTATTTTATTTTATTTTATTTTATTTTATTTTATTTTATTTTATTTTATTTTATTTTATTTTATTTTATTTTATTTTATTTTATTTTATTTTATTTTATTTTATTTTATTTTATTTTATTTTATTTTATTTTATTTTATCTAATTTTATTTTAATTTTTTTATTTGTTATTTTTTTTTTATTGCATCCCAAGAAAGGAGTGATTTACATTAATTGGCGACAGCTTTGCTGCAAGCCAATAATTTATAACAGGTACAAAAATTACAATTAAATAAATGTCTATAAATATTATATACCTAAAATAGTTAACAATTTTACAAACAAGAAAAACGTTTTACTGCAAAAAGTTTCGGACCCTATGACAAGAATTGAGTAAAGCTGCTTGTCTTTTATCCCCAGAGTAGTTGTTTGTATCCGGAGTATGATCAGTCTAGGGCCGAACTGGGCCACATTCCAGAAATATATGATTAGAATTAAGATTAAGGTTATCCGAGGCTTGATTTATTCTTCTCATTTTTTTATAATGGTTCCATTTTATACCTGCTGGCAGGTGGGTTAACAGCCGCTTCTAACCTGAAGTACAGACGCCGCCCGGAGAGCCGCCCAATCTGGTTCAGTCGCTGCCGGGTTTAGATTTCCAGTTTTTGGTCCGCGAGCGGTATTTTATTTCCCGCCTACTACCCTGAATATCTACAGAGCGTTCCCCTATCCGCCTCCCGGGGACGCGTCCGATGGGAGAACGGATTGAAAACTCCCCAAGGAGTTATTTTGTTTTGTTTTATTTTATTTTATTATATTTTATTTTATTTTATTTTATTTTATTTTATTTTATTTTATTTTATTTTATTTTATTTTATTTTATTTTATTTTATTTTATTTTATTTTATTTTATTTTATTTTATTTTATTTTATTTTATTTTATTTTATTTTATTGTATTTTATTTTATTTTACTTATCTCATTTCTTTTATTTTGTTCACTTATTTTATGTTTTCATTTATTTTATTTCATTTATTTCATTTATTAGTCAACAAATTGAATGCTTACATACTGTTCAATAAATTCATACAAATAAAAATCTGTTGAGAAAAGTTTTATAAGGAACATCTTAAAAGTAGACTCAGAATAAGAAAAATCAAAGTCAAAGTACAAAGAATTCGTATTAAATTGAGCTACCGAACAATTCATTACAATGGAAAATTCGTGAGTGATCATTAAAATGAATTTCCTGGGGCAGATATGAACAATCTATTGAGCCCGCACAAATATCAAAGACAAAGCACATAGACAACAGAACACGCTTAGACTCTGCGGCATGAGAGATACATGAAATTTATTAGTAAGCAACGAGAACGATAGGATGAAATGGGAGCTACGAATTTCATAGCGCAAAGCAAAGCGCACAAAAGCTCTCTGAACAGACTCTCATGAAACGGTCTCCGTATGAATACCGTGTATACTAGCCTGGACTGAACTAAGGAGGAGTACAGCTGTGCGATAGTAAAGGGATGAGAAAATGAAAATCAATTTCAGGGAACAAAATAATGTAGTTTATGTGGGTGCTGAAGTTGAGTTTGGAGTCGAAATAGACAATTGAAAAATACAATCGATATAGTCAATAAAGCTAACGCTTGTTTTTTGGGTGAGATCACTCAAAATTTCGCACCGCCCCTGTAATTTGGCAAGTCATCATGAACAACAGTTATGCCAGAACAATGATTCCAAATTGTTGAAATTTACTTCGAATAAATAAACTTGTTCGTGAAATTCATTGCGCGAAGTGTTGAAGAAGACGCCGAAATATTGATTTATTTATTTATTTCATTTCATCAATTAAAGTATCACTTAAATAGGTTACTAATACTAAAGCTTAAATATAATATATGGTAAACAATACTGTGAGATACATTAGTCACAATTCAAAAAGTCTATCTCCAGATTAAGTTTTGATTTGAAAGTCTCTCGTGAGTTAGAGAATATATCCAAATGTTTGTATAATTGGTTAGACTGTCTTATACTACGTGCAAGCGGTTCATTTCGACTAAAATTGGTCTTGTGATAAGGTAAATGGAACGTATTGCTCAGTCTTAGGTTACGAGTGGGACAATTAAAGAGTATTAGCTCCAGCAAGAAGTGACATTTGATATGATTCGTAACTATGACCCTTATAAACATTACCGTGCTAATAAAAGACATCTACTTTTATATGCAGGCAAACTGCAAGGCCAACGAAGTGAATGAATAGCAAATCTAGTGAAACGTTTTTGAACCTTCTCAATTCTTAAAGATGAACCCATATAGAATGGATCCCAAATGATGCTGCAATATTTGAGGTTTGATCTCACAAGAGAAAAATATAAATTCTTCAGCGTGGAAATATCAATTCGTCCTCCCTCTCAAATTGTTAGCCTTTGTCCTTCGACTACGTGAAAAATTATACGGCAGAATCTTGGCTTACGTGTAATCAAATACAACTCGTGCAAGAATTGAAGCCAGATGACCATCGTTTACCTCGTATTTTTGCTGATTGGACTCTTTTAGATTTATTATTCAGATTTTTGCGGAAAAATTAGCACAAAATTGGCTGATCGAATGACCATGTAATTCGTAGCCATGGCGGATGTACGCCGGATATTATACTAAACAAATAAATGCCATGAAATTATCTATCAATTCATAATAAAATTGAATTCTTTCCAAAACTGGTTTTGTTTCGTTTTATAATTTTAAGTTCTCAAGTTAAAAAAAAAATACCCGATATGTATTGTATTCATTCATATAGCACCGGTTCGCAACCGTTGCTTTTCCGGAAGGGCATTATATTACTGTTACAGGTGTAAATGAGCGAAAGGATACATCCAAAGTGAAGTTAAGAAGAGAGTACTTTGTATGTGGAAATAAAAGCGGCTGCATAAAAATTACAACAAAAATCGAAATAAAAATTTCCCCCAACAAAGTAGCTGTCATGGTTAGGAGATCAACGCGAATAAAATCATTCAAAAACAAATGTATGAGCAATAAAGTAACGTGTAAACATGAATGGAAAAGAGTTAAGTGACAGTTATTTGATTTCGTGTTAAAGTAAGTAGCTAAAAGGTTATCAAGGTGTCACTTTTGGCTGTAAACTTTATTCAGGTGTGAAGCAGAGCAAGCGAGTGAAAAGTGTGGATGCCGAGGGAAAAGGAATTAAATATTTTATTTTTGTTGAATATTAGCACTTGGTTTATAATTAAATTTATAAAGGAAGTGAGAGGTATGACTACTAAGGAAGTAAGCACGAATGCTTATAATATCAAATAAAAAAACAGAGAGTAATAAGTTCACAGCCCAAGTTCAAAATTTGTGCGAAGGCTTCTACAATTGATTATACTTATTTGGACCATTTTAAATTCAATGGTGTTCCACGTACTGCCAGATTGTCTGCCGTTTTTGAGGTAACGGTATTCGAAAATGCGGTATGCGTAAATGTATTTGTGGTAATGGATGAATGTTCATGATGAATCGCTTCAGATGAAACGCTTCAGCTCTGAAAGTATTCGATACGGTACCAGCTGGTGGTAGCAGAGGAAAAGGAAGGCCTCCTCTGCGTTAGAAATATCAGTTGCAGAAGAACTTTGCTTCCCTTAGTGTTTCCAACTGGACTCGGTTAGCACGAGAATCAAACGACTGGGTGAAACGAAATGTGTGAATATAAAAATTAAATTACCCGATTTTAAGTTGGTTTTGTATATAACAAATAATAAAAAAATTAATAAACATATGAAAAATAAAAAAAAATATCTTGATGTCTGCATAATCAGCTCTTTGGGAACTAAAAGTTATAGTAGCCCGATCTAAGTGATGTTTATTGTTAACTTTCTTCTTATGGTAAATAAAAATTGTACTTAATTTCATATTCTTAGTTGCTTAATTGAAAGACGAAAAACCGCATAGCTGATCCACCAGTTGCCTACTTCCTACATGTTGTAGTGAATCGTAAAATAACTTCAAAACTAAGGGAGTTATTTGCACAGAATTTGCAATGTAGCCAAATTTCCGAGTACCGTTATCTCTAAAACTGGAGCAAATCTGCTTAAAAGAGCATACGCCATTGAATCAACTATCAAAACTTTTGCTGACATTAAATTGCCTTACTTGCACTCTCAACTATTTGTCTAAGTATTTAAATTAATTTCATCAGCAGCACAAAATCCAGCAAGTCTTTTTTACCAAATCAAAATACCATTTCCTCTCGAAGCATGAAATATCCATATACGTATATCTTGCGTAAGGTCCTGCGTTCATAAAATCTTCTTGGACTTCAATTTATATTCTTCTTCTTGATTGACACGATAGCCGCTTACGCGATTTTGGCCGAGTTGTCAGTCGTTTCATTCTTGTGCTAACCAAGTCAGTAGGAAACACCAATTGAAGCCAAGTCCCTCTCCACCTGATTTTTCCAACGTAGAGGAGGCCTTCCTCTTCCGCTGCTACCACCAGCTGGTACCGCATCGAATACTTTCAGAGCCGGAGCGTTTGTATCCATTCGGACGACATGACCCAGCCAACGTAGCCGCTGGATCTTTATTCGCTGCGCTAGGTCTATGTCTTCATAAAAATCAGACAGCCCATTATTCCATTGTCTGCGATAGTCGCAGTCGCCAACGTACGAAGGTCCAAAAATCTTCAGCAAAATTTTTCTCTCCAACACTCCAAGTGACACCTCATCGGATATTGCCATCGTCCAAGCGTATGCGCATATGTTGCCTACTAAGTCCAAAATAGCACTTGCTGGCAAGAGAGATTCTCCGTTGGATTTGAATTTATATTAAGTCCAGTAAACGATTTTTGCGTCATCCTTTTCAGCTGATTCGGATTCTACATCTTCTTCTTCTTCCTTCCTTCCTTCCTTTTGTCCCGTGTTATTTGGAGTCGGATGTCTTATTTAATTCGTAATCGCCAATTTTTTCAATCCTGCGTCGTCTTTGTTCAACACTGAGCACGTTTCATGTCGCTTTCGATCTGCTGCATCCATACATATTGGGGTCGCCCTGGCTTCCTCGGCGCTGTAATGATGTTGAGAACTTTATTTGTCACATCGAATTCCTCTGAACAAGACCATACCAGCAGACTCTCTCTAATAACCATACCAAGACTCTATTGTGTTTTTCTCAATCATCGCGATTTTAAGGCTTTCACGAATGTATCGGTTTGGCATTCTGACCCATGTTGACAATCTCAGCATTTTCATCTATGCTAGCATTCAACTCCATATAATAGGTAGGGACGCACAGTCGTTTTATAGACTTTGCCTTCTAGATGGAGCGGCATCCTTCGGTCACATAGCACGCCGGTTAGTGTTTTCCATTTTAGCCATGCTGAGATTACCCTATGCTGCACTTCTTCAATAACTTCTCCGCTATTTGTTACAACTTTGTCATACTACATAAAATTCTAAAGGAAAAGTACACTAGAGCACAGCTCCAAAGTCAATTGCGAACTCCACAAATTTTGAAAGAAGCTATCATTAATTAACACGAAGTTAATATGAAAATGAAAACTTGCTAAGATATTATGACTGTTGCATAGCAAAAACCAGATAAATAGAAATTTGAAACTTTATGCAAAAATTGGAAACATTCGAAAAACTTTTCATTTCAGTGCCACAGTTTCTAGTTACATTTTCTAGAAAGATTTGTGGTATATAGTTTCTGACGGTGATGGTGATTACTTACTGTCTCTGGTGGCATAATGTCAGAACAAATCATTTCCACTGGTTTCGGTTTTCAACTTTTACCTTAACGTGTGCCCATGCCCGGTTTTCGTTTTTACGATCAAAGGCATCTATGTCGCTACGTCAACAAATTAAAAAAGTAAAACTAAAGCCAACATTACTTTTAATGCTGAGCGCAACAGGCAAAGGCACAGTCGAAGTAGCCAAAGTATGCTCTGGATTGACTGAAAACACCAGATATGTAGAAATCGGAAGCTTAGTAATTAAGCCAAAAACATTTTATCTAAGGACTGACCAAAATGCAAATCAAATGATTAAATACGGCGGTTGTTCTCGAGCACCGCCACAGCAAAAGCTCTTCACGAATGCCGCTAACTTTAATTAATTATTAAGGCATTCATATCTTATGGCCTTAGAGCAATTTTCAGCATTCAGGCCCGAATGGTTCCGAAAATATGTAATATTAAAAAATTGGTATGTATGGGGGTGCTATGCCCCCTTTTTTTAAATAAATTTTACCACACCTATATTCTTCCGGGAATCCCAAGTAATAAGTTGACGAAGTTTCATTGCAATCCGATGATTGGCTTGGCAGCTTTTAAAATGCGTACAAACAAAAAATTTTCATTTTTATATAAAAGATTATAATTAGCATTCGTATTTTTAATAAAACTATTGCCAGTAAAAAAAAATTGTACTTCTATACATTTTTCCAGATTGGTGCGGGCGCACATCATCTCTAGTCTGCATCCGCATAAATCGTGATAGTCGCTTAAAGCGCAATCGCAATGTTTTAAGCTTAATAGAAGGTCTAAAAAGTCCCATAAAGACAGTGAAGTGATGAGCGTCGAATGAAAACTTTAATCGCGTTTTCCTGGAAATGTATTTTTTTTCCGCGCTGTCGAATATAACCCAAAAAGCAATCAAGATATCAACTTAAAATTCTACAGGGACATTCTTTAACCCTCCGATGTTCGGTGCCTTATGATGCGGTAAGTGCATCATAAGGGTCTGCCCAGACCCATACAAATAATGTAAGAAATACGGTTTTAAAAATAATTTTATTTATTTATTTGAACGGATTAGTATTAATTACGAAGAGCAATTGGGTTTACAACTATATAGTTGCATGGAATGTTCATTAAGACATATGGGACGATTACATTTGCTGCAGTTATAACGAGTTTTACGTCGCTTTTTCGAAGAAGAAGCAGCTCAATGGTAGCACGATGACCGTGTTGAAGCAACTTGAGCATATGATTGTTGCTAAGCTGCATCTGATGTCGATCCATTGTATCTACCCCCGCTTTAAATTTATTGTAGTCCAAAATTTGATCTGGCTTGAATCCTTTCAATGGATCGGTGCTTTTTACTGGCTTTTTCGGCTTTGCCATATACGAGCACAGAGCGATATTATTATTGTGATAACAAAAAATAAAGTGCTTTTAACATCACGCTTCGGGTTAAGCAATTCATGCGGAATGAAGGTCTTATTTTTTCTTACGGTACCGACGAAAGCCGCTCTACGATCCATCAACATTTCCAAGTTGTATGTTGAAAAAAATTGTCAGCATAAACAGTCCTACCGCTGTCCATATAATTTTCCATCAATTTCATGACGACCCGTTCACCTTGATTCGTTTCTCGCTGGCCACCTGGTGGTTTTCCAGTATAAATTATACCTTTCAAAGGGCCACTTTCATGCCATATTTTGCCGGCTTACTCGGAATATATTGGGTGAATCGAGTGCGCCCACGATATGGAAATAACTGTTCATCGACGGTTACATGACAATCCGGAATGTATGCTTTCTCTAAATTGGCCATCAGCATGAGCCATACATCGTCCAGGGCAGCAGATTTGCTTTGCTTCAACCTCTCAGCACGAGTACCACTGTTATCGAAACGGATGAAAGTAGATAAGCTCTTGAACCGATTCAATTCAATGACATAGTGGCCTTATAAATTGGCATATTGTAACTGGCCCACAATTCTTTCGCTGGCTGAGAATTCGAGTGGAATACACCAGCAATAAGTAACATCCCAAAAAAAGCATACACTTCGTCTTCGTGAGTCATTACCCAAGAACGCTGTTTATTACTGGGATGCTTTTCATTCCATAGACGAAACGCCACAACGGCTTTTCTGTTGGTTTCCCGCACAATGATACTTACGATTTCAGGAGACAGCAATAGCTTGAAAAGAGCTTTATGACTCGGTGACGCTCCTCGTAGTGGCCCTTTACGAGTAAAAGTTGTAACATTGTGACAACGAGGCTTTCCAGGTGGTGGAGGATTTGAATTCCACATCTTACCATCTTTCGACCTGTATATAAGGCCCTGGGTAATAGATGTGCTGCATGATTCCATTGTGGTTGACGCCTGAAGGGCGATAGCTTCTCTATACAAATCCTCAATATCATCATGGTTTTCATCCAGAACAGCCTTTAACCGTAACTCGATTTCCTGTTCTATATCTTATGCTTCACCGAAGTCATCTTCATCTGGAAAATATTCATCATCTTCTACGTCGCCACTTGTTTCAAATGGCTCGGACTCCTGTCCCATAATTTCTTCGATTTGTGCCTGAAGTCGCTGACGTTCTTCCGGACTCACATTTGCTGCACTTAGCTTACGAAGCAAACGCGTCATCACATCAACTTCATCCATATTTACTTGTTCCATTTTATTTAAAAAAACACTTCTCACTAATTAAAAAACACGTGTTCACTTTAATTTTCAAATGTGAACTAAAAAATTATATCTGCCTCTGCCTCCGCTAACAGTTTAGTTGTTTACACCTAACGGTTAACCAATTTACATGAGAAGCTTATATGGGTCTGCACAGACCCATGTGAGCTTAATTAACGAAATTAGTTTAAAATGATTATTTTTACAACAAATATAGCAAAAATCTTAACTTTGCTACTTCATTGTGTTTAGCTACAGTACTACTAGTTTATAGCTCTAAGGAGCTGACAGCCTCAGATATAAGAGATCTACATACATTTAAGATCGAATGGGTCTGGCAGACCCATATGAACATCGGAGGGTTAACATATTGGCCTTTGCATGCACCTCAAAATTTATATGAATTATAACTAAAAATATTGTTTGAATCAATTTGGACCTAACCGAGATTTTTACTATAGACTTTGGTCCAAGATATTAATTCGTTACGAGAATTTAATGAGAGATTCGATTTTCAGGTCCGAGAATACTGAAAGATTGTCAATTGTTGGAGAGCCTAGAAGAGCGAGTCGACTTCTGGCTAGGCCGGATCAACTGCACAGCAAATGCCTGCTCGATACTTCCTCATCTTCGTCCTCGCAGTATCTGCACAGGTCGTTTTGAGGAACCCCGAGCCGACGTGCATGAGTGCCCACAAGGCAGTGGCCCGTGATAAGAGATATTATATGCCTTAGTTCGTGTTTCGAAAGGCTTATAAGGGTTTTTTGTCTGTTTCAGATTGTAGGATGGCCAGATTTGTCTGGTCGTACTTTGTTTAGTATTTATTTATTTTCAGACTAATGCAATAAGTTAAATGTTACCAGATTATGGCGGGCAGCTCCTCCAGCACTTTTAAATTTTCTATTTTGTTTTGTTTTGAAAATTCATTTACAATCTTAAGAAGATTTTTTCAATGCTTTAAGCTAATAGAAAGTCCAAAAAGCCCCATAAAGTCAATGAAATGATGAGCGTAGAAGTCGAACGAAAGATGAGCAACAACGAAAACTTTAATCGCATTTTCCTCGAAATTGGGTTTTTTCGCGCTGTCAAATGTAACGCAAAAAGTAATGAAGATAACAACTTGAAATTATAGAATATTCTTTGATATATTGGCCTTTTTTAACACACTTTTATTAGCTCGGGTTGTATGTATGTATGTATGTATGTATGTGTGTATGTATGTATGTATGTAACGGAATCTTTGAGCTTAATTCTCACTGGCTTCTAAAAATCTGATCGACTTGAAATTTTGCACACCTGTCAAGGACCGGTGACAATGCAATAATTTGATAAAAATTTTGCATTATCCTTATTAGGATTGCCAGGATTAATATTTTCTTTTTTTACCTGTGGGCAAAAAGTAAGGTGAATTTGGTTGTAAAATGAAAAATCTTTATTTATTCTTGTAAATCAGTTTCTCAGGCTCCCTCCACGAAATAAGTTCTTCATCCCGATTACTTCTTTATCACGGCCGATAACTGCATAGCTTTAGACTCACAGTCGATAAGAAAGGAATTAAATATAACACGAATATATCGAATCATTTATTCACTGACTGCAATGATAACAATAATTTTTATTCATAATAAAAAATAGTTAAAAAAAAACTAAAAAACACGCTTTTTTGCTAATCGAACTAAAAAGTAGAAATTAAAAAATAGTTTAAAAAAAACTATAAAACACGCTTGTATTGCAAATCGAACTAACCACTAGAAAATAAATTTTAATGACAAAGGGACCTATAATGAAGTAATAGCAAATCGAACGATCAGTCATAGTCAACTACCTCGGAACAGAACTATAACAAAAATTAAGATACAAATAGAATAATTCAAATTAGTGTTAAAAGCGTGGGATGCATTTTGCTTCACTTTCATAACCTTCTGTACATAGGTGGTTACCAATAGAATGATTGTAGTATTTACTATATATTTGCATCCCACGCTTTTAACTCTAATTTGAATTACTGTATTTGTATCTTAATTTTTGTTATAGTTCTGTTCTGAGGTAGTTGACTATGACTGATCGATCGATTTGCTATTACTTCATTATAGGTCCCTTTTTCATTAAAATTTATTTTCTAGTGTTTAGTTCGATTAGCAATAAAAGCGTGTTTTTTAGTTTTTTTAAACTATTTTTTTTTATATTAATTATCACTCAAAATATTGCTTCGATCAAAATTAAATTAAAATTTGCATTTTTCTTTTTTTTCGTCAAAAATAGGTAAGTGCAAAGCGGAATACCTTCTTTTAATGAAAATTTTTGTCTGCCTGATTTCAGTTGATTACAAGCGGCTGTTCATTCCGCGGCGCCAATTAGAGGAGCCACGTTGGAGCAGCTGCCGCCCCACTAGTTAACTGTTTTTTGTTTTTTTTTTTTGTATTTCAAAGAATTGTTTGTATATTCATTTAAGCATGAATATTAATATCTTATTTATTTTAAGATAATAAATGCTCTTAGTTTTTCGCAAAAAATTATTGAAAAACTCTTGGTCTGGAGGAGCTGCCCCCGAGCTGCCCCCTTTTGGCCGAGTTTAACAAATGCAGGAAGGTTTTGTGCCATTCACCATTCACTTTGGCACAACTTCCAAGCTCCGTCCAAACTAATGTGAGAAGGCACAGCAACCCAGGATATATGTTTGTGCGCCGCTGGGTTTGGGACCCGCCGCGTTAAAATCCTTCCCCATGAAAATCAGAATCGTCCATTACTTAGTGCATACTTATATACTTTTCAAATAGCAATCTACTTTTATTATGCTTTCTAAGTTATGGTAACACATATGTTTGTAAGACTTATGTACAATTCATTCCATTAAAAACAGTTTCGTTCATTTTCAGAAGCTAAATCGAATATAGATTTGGTCCACCTACTACCCCTCTACTAGTCAATGCAAACTGCAAGTGCTTATAATATCGAGGCAAATAACTTTTATTGATTGCAATTTATGGTTAATTTACGTCACAATTTATGTTTATTTAAAAATGTCATTAAAATTTATTGCAAATGATGAAGTTCATTAAGGGCTGTGCGAGCAAAATGCATTGCAAATGCGAATATCGCATGCATAAAAGTGTTAAACATATAATATATGTGAGTGTATGTGCATATGAGTGTGTGTGTATGTGTGTGTGTAGACATGTACGGTTACTCACATAAGTTCTACTTACATGCATTTAAAGCTTATTGCATTAAAACGTTTACAGCAAATTGGCAACGACAGCACAGCCAACACACTCCACTTGCCACTTGCTGCCACCGATTGGCTTTTACCCATCTCCGAGTGCGTTGCAATGCCATCAAAAATGGTAAATACCCCCCTTGCACTCATATTGTCAGTGGCTTGTTTCGACCTGGCAGCTTTCAGTCGTTTCGAAAAGTATTAAGTTAAATTACATACTGACAGTATTTTGAGCTCCAACTTTATAATAATGGCTCAAACAGATGCCAAAATTTGTATTGACATATTGTCATCTGAGTAATTGCTTTTATTGTTGACTACGATACCATTTTTGTTGTTGTTAAGCCAGAAAGTGCACTTTTAATGTTTTATGCAATGTAAAAACACACTACAATTTTACATCAGCGGTATAAAAAGCAAGTGCGAGTATACGCACACGCATAAGAGTATATTTACTTACATATTGAGCATGCAAATACATCTGTGTGCACAATAGTAGCAGCGCAAAAGTTCTGATTATTTTTTTCTCTTTTATTTTTTGAACTTTTTTTAATGTTTTTCTTTTATTTTTGTTTCCATAAAAAAAATAGTTCCTACTACAATAAAATTCACATAATTCCACTCTATAAACTTTGCAGAAAAAAAAATAAAAATAAAAATAAAAAATTCTTCATGAAAACTTTCCACTTTTTAGTCAGAATTTGGCGTAATTCTGAACTCAAAGCTTTCTTGGAAGAAAGCTTGTAATGCCTTCTTTATCTGTAAGAGAACATTTAGCAAAAAATGGGGTCTGAAACCGTATATCACCCACTGGGTATACAATGCGATGATCCCACCCACTTTGACTTATAGAGCTTTCGTGTGGGGGCAGGCGGTATAGATACAATCCTACCTAAAGAATCGCATAAAAGTCCAACGATTGGCCTTTGTGGGTGCAAGTGATCCTACATATTCCACTCATTGATATATAAGTTAAAGAGATATTGGCCAAATCTGCTTCTAGGATTAAAGCAGCAGGCGTGTTTAAAGAAAACACGCATGGTCATGCATCAGTTCTGCGATCTGTGGAACATTTGCAAGACGTATCGAAAACAAAACGTATCGTTACAAGATAGATCTGAAAGGAGAGTATAAAATACGAATACTCAGCAGAGAGGATTGGCAAAACAGAGTCACATCAGATGATGGTGGTCACCTTATTTATACTAACGGTTCAATGATGGACAATTGCTCTTTTAGACTCCCAGACTAGCGTTGCGCCTTCCAAGCTGAGATCTACGCTATAGACTAATGGATCTACCTCCGGGAAACCTTACCAATTTGTTTGATAGTCAAGTAGCGATCAGGGCACGGGCCTTAGCGCGCATCAACTCAAGATGTATTAAAGAATGTAGGAGGTCCCTCTCGTTTATCCAACAACACAACGCCACACTTCATTGGGTCCCCGGCCACTCTGGAGTGGAAGGAAATGAAAGAGCGGAAGAGTGTGCAAGGAAAGGCTCTGAGCTGGACGTTCAGCGAGTGGTAGAGGACATAAGCATTCTTCTGAACGAATTGGACAGTGCGATTGACTTGAGCGTAATCGCGAAAACAAATAGAAGGTGATCTCTGACTACTAACTGTAGAGTCTCCAAAGCGAGCTGGCGAAAAGTGAATCTTAAAAGGACGACATGTCTGGTTGGATTCAACAGATCAACTACCAACGTTCTCACAAGTATTACAACGGTAGTATTATATTGCCCCTTAGCTAGTAGAATGGGTGTACCTCAACATAACTTCTGCAGGAGTTGTGGAGATAAAGAAGAAATTGAGTCGGTACAACACCTCCTCTGTGATTGTCCTGCACTTCAAAGAAGCCGTGCCAAATATCTTGGCGATTATTGCTTTGAAGACCTGGGAAATTTGCAAATGTCTCACTGGAGGGACTGGTTACCTTTTTAAAAAGATCTGAGTGGTTTAAGCAACTTAGTTAGGGGATGGAAATCAAATGCAGGTATCACCATGGACCTTATTGCCGTCGAGGGGCTTGTCTTAGACAAGCAACCTGGCTAACCTAACCTAACCTAGGCAGAATTTAAAGAAAAATCTAAGTACCCAGTTTTGTAGCCTATTGAATTTTGGAACAATAAAGTGTAATTTGGAGTGACTTAAAAATCGCGTGGATTTTTCCAATTTTTTATACCGGCCTTCTCGTGCATTTTCTCCATATAAAATTGTACGAGTATGAAAGAAAATGTGCGAGAACGCCATCAAAAAAATTGTAAAAAATCAACACGAATAGCCACTTTAAATTGGCACAACATTACACCAAATTGATTGAGCTACGCACAGCATATCCAGAATTGTTTTAAAATCTGACAAAGATGTTTGAAATCCTGACAAAATTTCTTTTTTAATTTTTTTAAATTTTGTATAGAGTTCGAAGCTTTGAGTTACATGGATATAGTGTTTTTTTTTTGTGTTTTGTCTTACTATGAACTATATTTTTATAAAAAAGTTAATAAAAACTAAATAAATACTCAAAACTCTGCAATACCACCAGGATCAAAAAGTTCACGCAATATATTCAGAAAATTCTACACATATACAAATTTATTCCTCAAACATTATCGCTTTCAAAATACTCCCCATCAACTGTAAGATACTTGTGCCAGCATTTGTTCCAGCTCTCGAAACATTTCTGGAACTCTATTTTCGGTATAGCTCCTTAGTGGTTTTTTGACTCGATCAAACAGAAAAAACCGCAGGTAGCCATATCAGGTGAATTCAATGGGTCGAAAATTCGCAAATAATGATGGCAAATCCTTTCTTTTTTTGCGAATTGCCAGATGTT
>JAYXIM010034990.1:0-14956 GCA_037575425.1 Anastrepha fraterculus | reverse complement strand
AACGTCTCATAAGGCCCAAATAAAAGTCCTTATAGACTGTCTAACTTTCTGGTAAAAAAAAAAAACAAAAACAAAACACAGAACTCAAATCATTTGACTTAGAGCCTCTCCTGGCGGTTGTTTCGGGAACTTTTGACGTGTCCCGCTGCCGTTATTGTAAACATAGGTGTATATTAGGGTGTCCCAAAAAAATTAAAGTCTTTTTTTTTTAACGCACACCCTCTTATTTTGTTCGAATGGTCTCAAAACATCTAAAAATAAAGTTTCGTCTATTTAGAATCACGGCAACCCGTGCCGAGTTGCGCGGAAACCTAACGGTACTTGTATAGTACGGCGCGCGAGAACTGTCGGATTGATTGCGTGTAATTACTTGTTTGTTTTATTAGTAATCGCGGGTTTTTCGTGTAGTCAACATGTCAGTGGAGTTACGAAGTTCCAAAAAGGAAATATTTTTAATAGGGGACGTAAAACATCAAATTACCGGTTCTAAACTTCCCTCTAACGGGCAAGTACTGGCAGTTTTGTTCTATAATATTCGTGAAGTGAACTTGAGTGTCAATGAAAGTGCAAATCTCACAATTCGTGAGTGTATTATTTATTGGCAAAAGGCACGTATACCGACCAGATCAATATCTCACTGTATTAAGAAACTAGTTAACTTATACCAAGTTTGGAGAGAATTGCAAAAAAATGCGAAAAAAACTCAAGAAGTGTTTGAACAGCGTCGACAGGAGTTTGTTTCAAACTTAAACAATTTGTTTGACATCGTACATGCCAATGCTCTTCAATCGTTTAAAATAAATGAAGATAAGATCTTCTTGCAGCGCCAAAGAGAACCAGGTCGGCCCGATCACTTAGCCGGAGTGGACAAAAAGCTAACAAAAAAAGAGGAAAGGACGCGCCTTAGAATCATCGAGGAGGAAAAGCGACGTGCTAAAAATTTTTCATCCTTAGCACCATCAACATCATCTTGCGAACCACCACTAGAAAAGTCATCTTCTGACTCTGAAATAATAGAATTAGAAGAAAGATAAAACTTCAGCCCGATAAAACTTCTATGCGGAAAAATATTATAACTCCCAAGTTAGTTGCCGCATTAGACAGGTGTCAATTAAGTGTGAGGGATTCTGTCTTTATAATTGAAGCTACTATTGAGGCTCTGGGTCACAATACGGATGAATTCCCTATAAGCAAGTCCTCCATCCATAGAGTTCGTACGGAAATGCGAAAAAAACGGGCTGAAGCTATAAAAATTGATTTTCAAAACAAGGTCCCGGACACGGTAACTGTCCACTGGGACGGAAAACTGTTGCCAGCTCTAGATTCACGTAAAAGTAAAGAAGAACGCCTACCGGTAGTTATTACGTACGATAATAAAGAACAAATTATTGCTGTTCCTAAATTGGATAGCTCGACAGGAAGAGAACAGGCAGACGCAGTTTGGGATGCTATTACGAACTGGAACCTTGAAGACAAAGCGCAGATTCTCTGTTGTGATACTACTGCTTCTAACATAGGCCGCATAAATGGAGCATGTGTGCTTTTCGAACAAAAACTGGGTAGAGAAGTGCTTATTTTTGCTTGCCGTCATCCCGTTTACGAATTAGTACTTAAAGGCGTGTTTGAAGCGAAAATCAGTCAAATAACTACAAGCCCAGACATCCCATTATTCAAGAAATTCCGAGAAAACTGGAAAAATATCGATCCTGAGAAAAAACAAAGCTGTACAGAAAAGCTATCTTGTTTTAATGTTTCGGAAATTGACAAGCTGCTAGAATTCTACAAAACTGAATTAACCAAAGAAATCGTTACAGATGACTATCGCGAATTAATTGAGCTTTCAATTATATTTCTTGGCGGAGATTCAGAAAAGAAATATAAGATTCGGCCTCCAGGTGCTATGCACCAGGCTCGATGGATGGCGAGAGCCATTTATTCATTAAAAATATCGTTACTTAGCTCTCAATTCAGAATTTCAAACAAGGATAAGGCAGCTCTGTTGGACGTATGTCTGTTCATCGTGACATCCTACGTAAAACCCTGGCTCCAATGTATTTTAGCAGTAAAGGCGCCGTATCAGGATTTGTGTTTTTTGAAGGACATGAAAAATTACGAAACAATAGACAAAAGCATTTCAAAAGCAGCTTTGCAGAAGTTTTGCCAGCATTTGTGGTATTTGACAGATGAAGTATCTATTCTGGCTTTATTTGATGATGATATCGATCTAGAAACTAAAGTAAGAATGATTGCTAACTTAACTAGAGAAAACCCAACAGCCCACAATAAACGCTACATTGCATCCAAAGAAGAACTCTGTGGCCCACTTTTTGGTACGTTAATTAAGGCTTGATTTTGTTCTATGACTAAGTTTTCTAATATGTATAATTGATAACTGATCTATCTGTTTTAATTTCAGAGAGAAACATTGATGACTTCGTCTCTGTCAAAAGCAAGTTCCGGTTTAATCGACTTCAGATTGCCGACAGTTTTCTGAACAAGTGCCCCTCTTCGTGGTCAAATGATGATTCGTTTCTACAGGCTAAAAAGAAGCTGCTAGGACTGAAAGCAGTTAATGATACGGCAGAAAGAGCGGTTAAGTTAATGCAAGACTTCCATGGTTTGATCACTGTTCAAGAGGAACAAAAACAATTTTTATTACGTTGCGTACAAGAACACAGACAGGTATATCCCGACTGTAAAAAGCAAACTTTGAAAAGAAAATTCGATGATTGATGTCCTTTTATAATAAAAAGAAAATAAATACGACATATGTGTTTTATTTTTATTTATTTAATTAATCTAAAAATTCAATTAAACGTTTCTCTATTGTGAGCCTATAGCTTTCATACTAACTTTTAAACTTAAAGTTTGACATCAAGTCGGCACGGGTTAATGACATCCGATCTCAATAATATTTTATATTTAAGTTTTTAGAGTCAAATGGAAAAAAAATAAAGGGTGTGCGTATTGAAATTCCGAAAAAAAAATTCCCCCTTGTAGCCTGGGACACCCTAGTGTATATGCATGTAGAAGTTGGCAATAAGTACATAAAACCTTTGGCAGCCATTTTGACTAAAATCTATAATCTTTACTGAACAACAAAATATCTTTGATTCAAATTAGGGAGCACGAAAGTGGCCGCAAAGGACGGAATTGTTTATAGTGGTACAGGAGTAACTGCATAACCAGAAGCACGACTTTACTCTACTGCCGTGTGAGATCGCTACCAGCTGTTGGCAAAGTTAGTACTTGATTGTAAGTAGCTTGCGATACTGGCCGATGCAAAAAACGCACAAAAATCTCACCAGAAATTTAGGTGTCTTATAGAAGACGCCTTTCAAGATCATGCGGGATTTTTCTAAGAAAAAAGGCGGCGACTTAGTCACTAACGTTTAGAATATGATTAAGTTACGGAGGGAAGACTTCTCTGGAGCGAAACATGAAAACATTCTGAATAATGGTTTTCAAGTTAAAATAGGAGTAAGGTAGGGATGCGTGTTATCCCCGCTTTTATTCAATCTAGTGCTGACCTTATAATACTTCAAGCTTCCGCGGCTTAGGTATTTCCTATGGTTCGAACGGGAATCTGGAAGACTTAGACTACGCTAATGCCATCTGTCTGTTGTCACACAAATTCACACATACATATACAGTAGGCCGGGTTGATTTGTGGGGAGGCAAAAAAATCGCCCATTGCTTTGTGAAAATCATATTCTAGAGATCAAAATCAGAAACTTTGCCGAAGGAACCATACCTCTAAAACGAATTCTGATGTCCCCCAATTTGGGTCGAACTTTTTAGATTCTTTTCTCATGTAAAGGCCAAAAATGGTGATATTTTGAAATGATTGTATGGGGAACCTCCCAGTGGAGTTCCAGGGGGTGTACCACTGGCATGGGTGGATCGGCCGTCCAAAGTTAGTGGGGGTCGGTCATACATTTGGACTCGATTGGAGCACTCTAAATGGGTCAAAGTGGGATTTTTCGTTCGACCCAAATTGGGGGACATCAGAATTCGTTTTAGAGGTATGATTCCTTCAGCAAAGTTTCTTACTTTGATCCCTAGAATACGATTTCCACAGAGTAATGAGCGATTTTTAAATCGACCCGCCCTAATATACAGTCAAAGATGGAGGCTACAAACGAGTGTGCAGCTAAAGCAGACCTGAGGATTAAACATTGCAAAGACAAAGGTAATGTGCCTCTAAACCACTGAACCGCGAATAATCTAGATACACGGTATTAACATCGAAGAAGTGGTCGAATTTTTCTATCTCGGAAACATCATTAACAGAACTGGTGGGAATATGCAATCAAATTGCAAAAGGTTCATCAGTCATTGACACCAACGGATTGGGCGCGTTTTCTGGCCTCGAAGCAGGTTCCTGTTTATCTCGATATTTGCCGGGCGAAAATGGAAAATGAATTGGGCATACACTTCAGAAGCCTCATAGATATATCGCCATAGCAGGCTTAGACTGGTACCCTTAACAAAGTCGCAGGCTCGGGAGAACATCCAACACGGGGAGACGATTAGTTGAAATTTCTTGCAATTAATAAACCTAACTTTAACTTTTTTGTTGAGACCTCTTGTTCCTCCTAGGAACTATGGGAATATATATGTATATATTATATATTAACCATTCCAAATTAATCATTCTGCGACGCTCTAATGACCAGGCGGCAATGCTTCCATAAATGCTGAAAAAACAACGGATCATTTCCTTCGAAAAGTTCTAGGTGCGAATAACTTTTGTTGGATTTAGCTGGTCTGGGGTTGGATTTGTCGGTGGACTTGTCGTTTTCATGTGCATTGATCCATGACTCGCCGCCTCTAGCGGTCCTATATATATATATAAGAGGTTATAAAAGTGGGCAAAAAATAAGGTGAATTTATTTGTCAAACTTCGCGGGATTAAAATTTCGCTCTAGTTATTTTTTTTATTAGTTGGCAGCACAGTTAATAATATTTGGGCCAACTTTCATGTGAATGTCATTATCAGTAATATATTTACGCTTGTGTTTACCAAACGACCAAGAGTGCATTTTTCGATTTTTACAATGTCTGATTTGATTGAGCAGAGAAGTGCCATCAAATTTTGTTTGCGGAATGAAATTTCGGCTGCGGAAACATTTAGCATGTTGCAGAAGGCATTTGGTGATTCGGCCATGTCGCAGAAAAATGTTTATAAGTGGTACAAAGACTTCAAAGAGGGTCGAGAACGTGTTGATGACTTGGAGCGCTCCAGACGACCATCGACGTCAACAGATGACCAACACGTCAATAAAGTGAGGGAGTTAGTGCTCAAAAATCGTCGGTTGACTGTTAAAGACCTTACTGATATGATCGGAATATCAGAAGGATCTGTGAAAACCATTTTGAAAGACCATTTGGGCATACGAAAAGTCAAATCTCGTTTGGTACCGAATACTCTCAATTTCTTGGAAAAAAGTCATCGCGTTGATGTGTGAAATAATGCTTTCAGACTATCAGGACAAGCTCAAATGCATCATTACGGGAGATGAGACTTGGATTTATGCTCACGACCCTGAAACAACCGACCAATCAAGCGAATATTGTACTAAAGGCGAGGCCAGACCGAAAAGAGCACGTCAAAGTCGTTCAAAAATAAAGGTCATGATAACAGTTTTTTTCGATTTTCGTGGTGTGGTGCACTATGAATTCCTTCCACCTGGCCAAACTGTTAATAAGGAATATTATTTGAGCATTCTGCGTCGTTTACGTGAAGCAATTCGTCTAAAAAGATCAGAATTATGGGCCAACAACTCTTGGTTTTTGCATCACGATAATGCCCCGTCTCACACTGCACTCGTTCTTCGTGACCATTTCGCCAAAAATTCCACGCATATCGTTCCGCAACCACCGTATTCGCCTGATTGGCTGCGTGTGACTTCTGGCTATTCTCAAAATTCAAGAGACCACTCCGGGGAACGCGTTTCGAGTCGATTGAGGAGATAAAAGCTGAATTGGAGAAGGTACTGATGGATATACCGGAAATGGACTATTTGGCATGTTTTGGGGATTGAAAAAATCGTTGGCATAAGTGTATTTCATTGAGAGGGGATTATTTTGAAGGGGATGAAATTGATTTACAAGAATAAATAAAGATTTTTCATTTTACAACCAAATTCACCTTACTTTTTGCCTATATCATTAGAGCGTCGCAGAATGGTTAATTTTGAATGGCATATCAACACATGTTTGGGGAAGAAATAAAAGCAAGTCACAGAAGATGAATCATTCGACAATGTCAACTCTGACATATCAGCACAAGCAAACTAAATTTTATTAAGGGGGGGGGTAGGGTCACAAAATCGAAATTTTTTTTCTTCACTCATCTTATAGTAAATCATTTCAAGAATGTTGTGTCAAAATTTTAAGTGGATCGGAGCAGAACTCTCAAAGTTATAGCCTTTGTAGGCACTCTACCTCGAATGCGGAGCATCGATAATTTCTCAGAGTCATTTTTTCAAACGCGTTTTTCCCGAAACGACTTCTTAAAAGTCGGTGCCAATCACAACTCCGAAACTATTCAACCGATTCTTTTCAAATTTGGCACACGTTTTCTATATCAAAAATACCTCCCCCTACACTGTTTTTTTTTTATTTTTTTTTTTAAGGTTGTTTTTCACTTACAAATATGGCGAAATTTTTCGCCAAAAATGCTCGTTTTACGTTTTTTTGCCACCAAAACTACAAAAAATTAAAAAAAAAAATTTTATTAAGGTGGGGGGGAGCATTACGTCATACTTTAACTGAAAAATTCGACTTTTTTAGTTTCAGATGATTCTACGACGAATGCCGATTGGCACCGCAGAGCACCTCTCGAAAAACATATCTCCAAAAAAACTCTGTCATGGGCTTATTTGTCAATATTTTATTATTAATATTTTTTAAAAACTTATTGAAAAGATGTACAATAACATGCAACTGATTTTATTAAAGTATCTTAAGCCATATTTCTGTAAAAAATTAAAAAAAAAGTGTTTTTTTTTTTAGCGCTAAACCCTACCCCCCCTTAAAGAAATAATCGATATCCACCATTCAATGCTGATTTGGCTCCCAGTCCTTTATTCTTATTCACGCAGGTTGGAAACAAAATGCGAGCCCGACGCCTAAAGAAGCAGCTGATGCATTCAAATTACATATTTTGGATATATCTCTGTCGGAATCGGAAAATTGGTGCAAAAATTCTTTCAAAATATGAAAAAGGGTCATGAGCAATAGTAATCAAATTATAAGTATCAACCCTCGTAACGATTTACAGATTAAACGATTTAATATAGAACAACCTATTGGCAAGGTTGATGGCGTTAGCGAGCGAGGATCGTAATAAAACGGTGACATCCCAATACACCTACGCTGACCCGTGTGTAAGGGAGAAAGTCTCCAGTTATTTCAACCTTACATATTTGCTATTATGCGAAAGCAAACACTTTCGTGGTACCTTTCGTGGCACATTTTTTCAGCAACCAGCAATCTCAGTACACAACACCAGGATAAAGGGCATTTAAAGGTAGCACCTTGACACTAAGCGGATTCTGACGTGTTTACGAGTTGTGCAAAATGCGCTCATATATAGCAACAGCATCGAGATAAACGCTTATTTGCATTTTTTCAGCAACAACTGCAGTAACAGCAAAAACAAGCACAGCATCGGAAATGCAATAGCCGATCGTTACTGCATCTTTAGCGAACTATAGGCCAGGGATGCACTCTTTGCTGTTGTGCTCCAATTTAGGTGGCCATCTACGCACCAACGTATGCATGTATGTATGTATGTATGTATGTGTTGCGTACATGTATGCAGTACTCACAAACTTTTATTGGAGTTGCTGTTATTGCAGACTGCAGTGGTATTTACGTGAAAACAAATACCTCAATGCAGAACCGTAAATAAATTGGAATATTCCCTGCATCGGCGCTACAAACGGCTTCAATGTAATACTCGCACTGCAGACTTTTGCGCACCTCCACACGCCCTGGATGATGAATTGTAGTTGGTATAACTGGTTTGTTTACTTATTCTATATATTGAATGGAAATCGTTTAGGAATTCAATGAAAAATGAAAAAAGTCATATCCATGTAAACTATTAGACGGAAAAACAGATTAAAAATTCAAAATGCTACAACAAATAGTGCTTAAATACAATTTTTGAAATAAATTATTAAACTTGTTTCATTTTTGAGAATTCGTTTTTCTTTTAATTTAAACGATTTAATATAAATATCTAACGCGGCGGTTACTTCGCTGATAGTTAAAGTTAGGGTAGGTCTCATATAATCACGCCATTTATTTGCATTACAATTAACGCTTCGCGTCCAAACATATGTGGACGATGGATGTGCGTTAACGAAGGCTTTGCATGAAAGTACAGAAAATTTGCTTAGTCTTGTTAACGAGATCACGGAATTGGATATACTTAGTCTTCCAGCACTGAAAGGTGTGACACTCAGTCTCTCTGAGAAAGTTAAATATCTAGGAGTAATCTTGGATAAGAAACTGGCTTGTGAAACAAATGTTTCGCTGAAGGTGGATCGCACATTAAGGAACATAAGGAATTTTCCCCCGTGGGACTGCCAAAACGGTATTACCTCACGGGGCGCCTAAGAAACTCCGCGCCTCTTAGCTCTTTATGAATATGTGTTACATGCGCGGAGATTCTCCACCAGTTATCAGCTAATTTCAGCATAAAATATAAAATATTTTCACAGTTTCACTTGTGGTTTTAAAGATTTCGGTAGCTTAGCGTGAGCATTGCACTAAAAGAAAGTGGGTTAGGCGGTAGTTTCTTCTCCGATGCTGTCAAGGTACATGCCAAGATATTTTGGAGAATGAGTTTAACGGTTAGGTAAGTGTTTCGTTTGAGGAGATTTGGTCTCGTTAGTTTTTATTTTCCAGTCTTTCAGCCATATATTAAAAAGCTTTTTCTTGAGTTTGAGGGAAGCCACTTCGGGTTGAGAGTCTACAGCGAGTCAGACCATGTCATCTGCAGAAGTTCCCACGATAGTGTCCTGTGATTGGTAGATCTCGTGTGTAAAGCAAGTAAAATATTGCGCCCATTATACAGCCTTGGGGTACGACAGCTAAACTTTCATGGAGTTCAGAAGTGTCGGTTTTTGAGGTAGGCCTTGTTAAATGTATAATAATTAATGGGTATGTTAGGTTAGGTTTGGCAGCCGCATCGCACATAGACCACGAAATGGGTCCGTTGTGAACCGCAGGGGCTAAGCTACATTTCCCTCTCCATATTAAACCATCCTGAGCTTTTGACAAAGCGTAAAAGGTTGTTGATACCTAAAATGTATAGATTATCTATATTCGTTAAGAAGTAGGATTTTAAAAATCGGTTCCTGCTTCTGGCTAGAGCTGGGCATGTGCAAAAAATGTGTTGAGTTGTTTCCAACTCCTCCTCATTTCTGCAGCTACGACAGAAATCATGCGTGTAAACGCCTAATCTCTTTGCATGATTTCCTATGAGACAATGTCCTGTGAGGGCCCCTACTAAGGTCCTGATTTGAAGTCTATTCAGTTTTATAATACTTTTGCCTTGCCGTAAATTTAGCCTTGCCCATGTTTACCTAGCAATTTCACAGGTGTTAACGCTATTCCATCTCTGATTTGCAGACCTGTTTAATGCGTCCTTAATGAGAAGCTTACAAGTTGCGAGAGGTATCTCCATAAAATTACTTATGTCTGGCAAACAGGTACCTTCTCTTGCATGTTGGTCTTCCCTACAGTTCCCTGGTGTATCTCTGTGGCCTGGAACCCAGCATAAGATTATACGATATTGTTTGGCCATCTCATTTAGAGATTGGCGACAACGTAAGAAACTCTTTGATGTTGTTTGGAATGCATCCAGGGCTCGTAGGGCAGCTTGGCTGTCTGATAGAATGCAGATATCCGTTGATGATTTTCTGTTTATCTTTAGCCATTTTAAGGCTAGAGTGAGATTTATTTTGCAGAATAACCCGTGATGCCATACGCTTCGAAAGCTTGAGACATGTCCAAAATGAGGCCGTGTCATACTTCTTCTGCTTCATAAGCTTGGTAAATATTATTTATGAGTCTGCGTACTTGTTCGATGGTACGCCTTGCTCTACCGTCTTGTTCCATATCCAGACTTATCTAGTCTTAGAAAACCGTCATACATAAAGTTCCATATTTCGATGAGCCTAAAACTGGTCTTTGGGGGGCCAGTGCTATTACGTTGTGCTCCTCAGTGCTTTTGTCAGCTCTAAACCTCAGTTTTTGGCCCCAAAAATAGCTCCCAATTGTTCTGATAATATGACTGGAGGACACTATTTTTATAATAGTTTCTAGAGTAGGCTGTCAACTATCTCTGTTAACACAACGCAGTATCCTTTTATCCCACCATTTGATCCCTTGTCCTCAATGGCTTCTGTTGCTAATTCCATCAATCATTTGATATCAGGGACTGCCGAGCGAGCGGCTTAAAACAGCAGGTCCCTCCATTTGCAAATAATCATCAGCATGCTCACCACAAATTGGAGAAGAAGCTCGGCCAAACACTCCACAAAGTTTGTATACATAAGTTTCTGTTAATAGTTGTAGTCATTATTTTGTTAACCAGCATTTTTTTTTTACCCAGTAATCATTTCAGCAAACCATATTTATTTTTGGATTATGACTCTGGTGCAGCAAACGCGTGATATATTTGTACTTAATTGTCAGATGTACTATAGATTTGCATAAGCACCATTGGCGGACTAATATTCAGACCAGTATTTCGTGCAACTTGAAAAGTGCCAAAGTTTTAAAAATATTTTTAATTTTTTTTTTGTTTTCTTTTTTTTTTGAAATTTCAAATATTATATTATATAAACTAAAATTAACAAGCCAACCCTAAGCACATGCTGCCACAAAGAATAATATTTGCGTATGTACGTTTGCTAAAACCAACTTGTCAATGTGGAAATTTACTAAATAAATCCGACCAGGCGCTCACCTCAACCACATAGCCACACCGCAACAATAACAAACACACTATTGGAAGTACTCCAAGCTTTGGTGCGGGAGTTCTACATATTTAAATGAATTAATGAGTCACTAATGTTCGAAATATTTAATTTCTCGGCTGTTTGCGTTGTCGTCCTTTTTTTTAATTTAGCATGGCATAATTGGCTTGTTATTTGGTGTAATACCTATATGTAAGCAGACATGAGAATTTTTGCATCAATGTATAACCGAAATACTCAGTTAAATATTTATTTGCTAATGAATTATTTG
The DNA here is from genome assembly GCA_037575425.1 of Anastrepha fraterculus. Classification (NCBI taxonomy): domain Eukaryota; kingdom Metazoa; phylum Arthropoda; class Insecta; order Diptera; family Tephritidae; genus Anastrepha; species Anastrepha fraterculus. Next base: position 3,682 of record JAYXIM010034990.1, on the reverse strand, counting down.
TTGTAGATGAGCAGCTGTGGTCGTTTATTTGCTCTAATGAAATAATTAATAAATTAAGTTTCGCAGTAGAGTACAATCAATGGGAAAATGAGAAAAGTTTGCAAAAATTGCAGAAATCAAATGAAATTAATATTCCTTTAAAATCTATTGGCAGCGTTGTAAATGTGCGTGTATACGCGCAGTAGCTGTGTTAGTAACATTTCGTTTTAGCAGCTTATTCTAAGTAAAGCTAGTTATCCCTTTTACATATGTTTCGTGCACAAGATGATTTTTTTCGTATATGGACTAAAACTATAGTAAAATTTAATTAAATTGGGGCTGACAGTGCTCCGACTCCAGACAAACAATGGACAAAAGCAAAAGGTGTGGTCGGAATTTATTGACACTTTACTTCTAAAAGGATTATAATACTGTGGGCAAAAAGTAAGGTGAATTTGGTTGTAAAATGAAAAATCTTTTTTATTCTTGTAAATCAATTTCATCCCCTTCAAAATAAGCCTCTCTCGACGAAATACACTTACGCCAACGATTTTTCCAATCCCCGCAACATGTCAAATAGTCCATTTCCGGTATAGCCATCAGCATCTTCTTCGATTCAGCTTTTATCTCCTCAATCGACTCGAAACGCGTTCCCCGGAGTGGTCTCTTGAGTTTCGGGAATAGCCAGAAGTCTCACGGAGCCAAATCAGGCGAATACGGTGGTTGCGGAACGATATGCGTGGATTATTTGGCGAAATGGTCACGAAGAACGAGTACAGTGTGAGACGGTGTATTATCGTGATGCAAAAACCAAGAGTTGTTGGCCCATAATTCTGGTCCTTTTAGGAAGAATTGCTTCACGTAAACGACGCATCACGCTCAAATAATATTCCTTATTAACAGTTTGGCCAGGTGGAAGGAATTCATAGTGCACCACACCACGAAAATCGAAAAAAACTGTCATCATGACCTTTATTTTTTAACGACTTTGACGTGCTCTTTTCGGTCTGGTCTCGCCTTTAGCACGATATTCGCTTGATTGGTCGGTTGTTTCAGGGTCATTAGCATAAATCCAAGTCTCGTCTCCCGTAATGATGCATTTGAGCTTGTCCTGATAGTCTGAAAGCATTGTTTCACACACATCAACGCGACGACATTTTTCCAAGAAATTGAGAGTTTTTGGTACCAAACGAGATTTGACTTCTCGTAGGCCCAACTGGTCTTTCAAAATGGTTTTCACAGATCCTTCTGATATTCCGATCATATCAGTAAGGTCTTTAACAGTCAACCGACGATTTTTGAGCACTAACTCCTTCACTTTATTGACGTGCTGGTCATCTGTTGACGTCGATGGTCGTCCGGAGCGCTCCAAGTCATCAACACGTTCTCGACCCTCTTTGAAGTCTTTGTACCACTTATAAACATTTTTCTGCGACATGGTCGAATCACCAAATGCCTTCTGCAACATGCTAAACGTTTCCGCAGCCGAAATTTCATTCGGCAAACAAAATTTGATGGCACTTCTCTGCTCACTCAAATCAGACATTGTAAAAATCGAAAAATGCACTCTTGGTCGTTTGGTAAACACAAGCGTAAATATATTACTGATAATGACATTCACATGAAAGTTGGCCCAGATGTTACTAACAGTGCTGCCAACTCATGAAAAAAATAGCTAGAGCGAAATTTTAATCGCGCGAAGTTTGACAAATAAATTCACCTTAATTTTTGGCCCACAGTATTACACTAATCTCAAAAATGAAATCGGCTTTTCCGTACCGGTTAGCAATTTTGAAAAAAAAAAACGGTTGTACTTACTTTTTTGATATGGATTTAAAAAAATATATTAAAATCATGATTCAATTGTTAAAGGTTTGCTCACTTATGACATTAGAATTCTGACACTATCGAATTTAAAAAGAATGAAGAAAGTGGAAATATTAATCACTTTTTTGCTTAAAATGGTAGCAAAATAGTCCTTTTTTAGTTAAATTATTGTATAAAAAATATATAGTATCAGGTCAGGCCATAAGTTCGTGCGTATTTTGCCCATAATTTCACTTTTATACGATTTTCGCGTACAAAAAATTATTAACGGCATATAACGGAACTATTTATATTTTCTTTGATATATTGTGCATTTAACAAGTGATTTTAATCGCGGATATAAGCACGTGCTGTTAAAAAATAAAAATATCTTTTTATAAAAGTGGTAAAAATGCAACAATTGCTGCTGCAGAAATAAACACTGTTCACCGAGAGGATACTGTGAGTGTAAGGACTGCGCAAAAGTGGTATTCAAAATTCCGAAGTGATAACTGCGACGTGGAGGAAGCCTCGCGCGCTGGTCGTCCTGAAGTCTTTAACTACGACGCCTTGCTCGAACTCGTAGAAGCTGAGCCAAATATGACAGTCAATATGATAGCTCAGAGGTTAAATTCATCACATGGAACAGCTCACAGGCACCTGGTTTAGTTGGGAATGGTTTTAAAGCTGGAAAAATGGGTTCCGCCTAGACTTTCCGTCGCCAACCTTCAGCAGAGAGTGAATGTGTGTTCTCAGCTGCTGCAACGGCTTGAAAATGAAAGTTTTTTCACCGTATCGTTACTGGTGATGAAAAATGGGTCCTTTACAATAATCCTGTTCGCAAACGCCAATGGTTAGATAAAGATAAAACACCAAAACCGACCCCTAGAGATGGCCTTCACCCCAAGAAGATAATCCTGTCTATTTGGTGGGATATGGGCGGTATTGTTTAATATGAAATTCTGGAACCAAACCAGATGATAACTGCTGATTATTATTATCAAACCTGAGTGAGACACCTAACAAAAATCGACGATCGAAAGTTTTGTTTCACCACGACAACGCAAGACCTCATACCGCAAGGCAAACATTAGGCAAGCTGAACGAGCTCGAATGGGAGCTAATGCAACATCCACCATACTCTCCGGATATTGCACTTTGTGATTATCACCTTTTCCGTGGACTTCAGTCCCATATGAGTAACAACAACTACTCCTCAAAAGAAGCTATGAAAAGGGATATCGAAGCGTATATTGACTCCAAGGGCAAAAAATTTTTTGAGCAGGGAATTAAAAATTTGCCTAAACGTTGGGAAGGCATTGTAAATAATGAAGGAAAATATGTTATTGATTAATAAATACTTTAAACATATTTTTTATTAATTCTAAAACAACCTTTAAAAAGCGCACGAACTTATGGACTGACCTGATATATATAGTATTACATTAAAAATGGTTTAACTTTATGCCAGAATTATATTTTGTGAATTAGTTTCTAAATTCAAAACTGATCGCGAAGTTTCACCAATCTGATGCTAAACAATCATCTGCTATCCGGGGTATGTTATTAATTACATATTGCTAAATGAGCTCCTGTTGGTAACTTATGTATTTCTAAAGTAACCTAGTAAGTACTTCCCCAACTTATATTTGAAAGGCATCAGGCTCAAATTGTTAAAACGTCGGACTGTAACGTTCATTGAAAGATGTGCTATCATATCCTGAATTAAGCTGTCTGTCAGGATGTTTTCCTTATCGTTTTGGTTATGGAAGTTCTTGCGCTTGAAAACCCTTTTGAAAACAAAATTTTACTTTTTTTCCACTTTCGTGAAAAATTTCTAGAGTTAGCAACCCAGTGTCTTGCTAAGGGAGCCGTGCAATTATATGACAGTGGCCTG
>JAYXIM010034989.1:0-15651 GCA_037575425.1 Anastrepha fraterculus | reverse complement strand
TGAGGATGCCAGTGAGCGTTCTCAGTTTATCCTTGGGAAGGGTTATGAGTTTTTAAACCTCTTAACCCAATAGTTTGGTACCAGCAAAACTTCCTCAGCCCTAACTCTTCATTCCTGAGCTTCTCCTTAATAATGTGTTGTCCCATGGCAAGGAAGGGCTCGGGTCCTATTAAAAGCGAGGCGGCAGCCTCTCTCGCCAATGCGTCCGCTACTTTGTTCCCAGTTATACTCCTGTGTCCTGGGACACAAAATAGCCGCATACAATTGTGCATTCCTAGTAGATTAAGTTTCTCAGAATGGCAATTCGCTCTTTCCGGACAATCGTGTCTAAGTATAGACTTAATAGTATAGCGCTATGGAAGACCCGGCGGTTCGGCTACGCTTGTATACTAGATACCATAGGTAGTTATAATCAAGAAATCGACTACTCTTTCCTCAAACCCACCTTCGACGAGCTCTTCAATGCAAGTATCCAGTCAAGAAGAGACAAACTCAGAAGTCCCGGAGAAGAGGGGAAATAAATTTCTACACGCTAGAGACACAAGTTAGAAAATATAGTAGGCTGTGGAGCTTCTTCAAAAGAATTGTGATTAGAATTATCTGTCCGACTTCCGGACTACTGTAGCGTTTACCAGCAGAAGTCTCAACCACAAAGGAGGTAACTGTGTACCTTAACACACGCGCCGTAACAAAAACTACTATAAATATCTTCTCGGCTAACCAGGCGGTCATCAAATCAATGGAGGCAGTTATACTAATATCAAAGGAAGGCCTGTCTGACTGATATTAGTACAGTATTCAAGGTCAGCCTTGTAAGGGTTCCGGTTCATAGAGATATTGAAGAATATTCCAAGGTCGATGAGCTAGCCAAAAAGGATACTTTTCTTGAAAACAGTGGATTTCTATGACAACTTGTAAGTTCAGGATGAAATATAATATACCACAGGAGGCCAATATATTGATTATGGAGAGAAGAAAATGCTTGTGTTACAACCGTGCTAATTTCGCCGCAAATAGTTAAGAAAAGAACAGGAGAACTGCTCAACGTCTCAAGAGAGAACATCTCGAATATGGTGGCTTGTGTCATCTGTCATTGGCTGTTAGGTAGGCACTAGGCCGGGTCGATTTGTGGGGAGGCAAAAAAATCGCCCATTACTCTGTGAAAATCATATTCTAGGGATCAAAATAAGAAACTTTGCCGAAGGAACCATACCTCTAAAACGAATTCTGATGTCCCCCAATTTGGGTCGAACTTTTTAGTTTCTTTTCTCATGTAAAGGCCAAAAATGGTGATATTTTGAAATGATTGTATGGGGAACCCCCCAGGGGAGTTCCAGGGGGTGTGCCACTGGCATGGGTGGATCGGCCGTCCAAAGTTAGTGGAGGTCGGTCATACATTTGGACTCAATTGGAGCACTCTAAGTGGGTCAAAGTGGGATTTTTCGTTCGACCCGTACGATTTGCACAGAGCAATGAGCGATTTTTAAATCGACCCCTAGTAGGCACTCTTCTAGGCCAGGAATATTTTCGCATGAATACTGCAGAAGTTGTAAAGACGAGGAAGAGGAAGAAACAGTAGAACACTCCTTCTGTAATTGTCCAGCTTAGGTGTAGAGCAAAGCTGCTAGGAAAATACCATTTTGACTCTCTTACGGAACTATCCGGTGTTGGCATAAAACCTGTCCTACCCTTCATAAGAGCGTCCAAATGATTCCATGATAAATAAGTACTGAGGTCCGCGTATGATTGTGTGTGAGTGAGTTGGCTACTCTAAGCCGACTGCCACAAAAACCTAACCTAACCAGAGCTTCTGCTTACCTATCAAATAGTAATGAAAAGTGGGTTTTTGAGTTAATTACGGCATTTCAAAATAAGTCTTCGAAATAATCGTATCAAATATTTGCTTACATAGAAATGAAGTATACCGAACTGCGAGCCAACTTACAAATAAGCTTTCGCCAGTATTTCGTTATAATGAAGTGTCTGCCAAATAGTGCGTAATTCCCTTAATTTATAAACAAATTACAAACACATGGAACAGCAGTTTGAAGAATCCTAATACTTACAAATCTATATTCATATGTATGGTATTTATATGCCGCACACACACAGGCATAGTGCTTTATAAAACATAACTGTAAGTAATTTTACGTTAGGTTTGCAAATAGTTTCATACCGCTTCGCAATCAGGAGACCGCATCGCTCCATCGGCTCCACAGGCTCCATTCTATCTATTCGCATAACCTCAACTCTGGCTCTGGGTTGCGCTAGTAAATTTCAATAATGGTGCACAACTTATGTATGCAAATGTTTAACATGGAAAAATATTATGTAGAAAATATGTTTCCATTACAACAACAACGAAGTAACAAAACAAAAATGAACAAGAAATAATTCCGATGAAACCGAGAAAAGTTTTTGCAGTAAAATGCATTCGGTATTCACAGCAACTGAGCAGCACAAGGAAATTCGAACGCAAACCGCACTGGGCTGAGCGATGAGTTTTACCTAGATTTGACCATCTGCCTTGCCGCCCACTCACTCAGAGCGCGTATGTTCATCAAGCTGAGTATACTTTCGAACATTTGCCTAAAATTTGTGTGCGGATGAAGTTGAAGACAACCTCAGGAGCAGCAGCAGCAGCAGAGACAGCAGCAGTAGCCACGGTACGAGTAGTGGCCAGAGAAGAGAGGAATGGTTGAAGGGGGAAAAGTTGATGAAGAAGAAGTTTCGAAGCTCTCAAATGTGGTTATGGCTGGCAGTTGTGGTGTTAAAGCCGGTACTATTGTTGTTATTGCTACGAATATATGCTGCACACTTGGAGAATGACCAAAGTGTTGGTTTGTGGCTCCGCTGGAGTTGCTCTATTCATTTCCCATTTTTTAATACTCTCTACGAATATTTGCTGCTTTTACTTTATATACTTTTTTTATTTTACTTCTTTTTCGATGCTAACATTCTTCTACATTTTCTACTCGTATTTGTTTTTGTTGGCTAGCAAATTGCAACATTTAATGTTGCAAAATCACTTAGGACAAATTTTATTGCCAAAGTTTTGAGTTTGCGACAACAATAACAGCATCATCAGCAACAACAGCAGTGTTAAATAGTTGCAACAACAATTTCAAGCTCTTAAACATGGAATATGGAAAATGGAAAACGGAAAGTGAATACAAGCAATTCTACCAAACGGCCTGAAAGGACATTCATTATGGCACCGAGGCGGTGCGCATAAGTATTTTCCAGCAAAGACAACTGTTTGATAAAATTTTAGAAGGCACACAGTCGAAATGGCGTGAGTGCACAACAGTGGCGGAAACGATAATGGAACTGAACTTCAGTGAAAAGTATGTGAGTACCGGCGCTGCATGGCTTCATACATTTTTTGGCAAAAATTATGGATAATGAAATTTCGTACGCATGTTTCGTTTAATGGTAAAGATTTCGAGATTTAAAATAATTAATTTAAGCATAAAAAGAAGATATTTTGACGAAATTCGGTACATAAGTTACCCTTATGAAAGTACCGACGGTATTATAAATGGGCGAAATTGGGAAACAACTACGCCTACTGATCATGCAGCGGTGTTTTGCAGAAACACCAAAAAAGAGATATTTCAGTCATTAAATAAGGAAAATTACTCAAATTCGATATTTGAATTGACTTTAACGTTTTAAAAAATTTCCATATGTGACTGAAATGTTTTGAAATTTTAAAAAGTAAAGCTCGTGCAATTTCTATGAAATAAATACCAATTATTCACAAGAACTTTTACACTTGGTCAAGAGAAAATTAAAGTGGCTAAAGCATTTGGAAAAAAATTCTATAAAAAGTTCAGGTTATCTAACTCCTCACTGCACAGAGATAAATATCCTTACTACTGTAATGAGTTTCAAGCTTTGAGTAGAGACCTATAGAATAAATGCCACATGCATCAAAAAGCTCACGGAATATATTTAGAAAATTCAAAATTCAAGTTCAGAAGTGATATTATCGCCTTCAAAATACTCCCCATCAACTGCAGCGCATTTATGTCAGCGTTTGGTCCAGCCCTCGAAACATTTCTGGTTCTCTATTTTCGGTATTGCCATCATAACCGTCTTCGATGTTTTCACTGCTTCCTTTCGGATGTAAAAACGCTGAAGTGGCTCTCCGTAGTGGATTTTTGATTCGATTAATCAAAAAAATATCGCAGAGAGCCATATCAGGTAAGCTCAATGGCTATTGGATGGAATTCGCTTTGTTCTTGGTTAAAAATTCACGGATAATGGTGGCATTGTGCGGCGGCGGGTTATCGAGGAGCAAAATTCACGAGCTATTCAGCCCTATCATAGAATCCGTCGTAGACTGTTTTTCGTAGAAACTAAGAAATTGTAATCATACAATTCGAATAGCTCCGAACGCACATTCGAAATTCGTAGAGTAGCATTCACTGAATACACTCGTAACGTCAAATCTTACCGTTTCGTACAATTTTTCTACGACAACGTTAGACTAACGGACAAAAATTAGAAGTAGTAATAAAAAGAAAATTTAAAAGGAGAAAAATAAGAAAGCTGTGAAATGTAAGCCCTATATTAACTAAACTATAAACAAAAAGGAATTTTTTAAGTATATGAACTTTTATTTGATTTTTACAGGTACAAAGTTGTAACAACACGTCAGCAGTATGCCAGTTTGTTGGAGCTAATAAAGGAGAAGCCAGAAATTGCTCAGGGGTTCTCCAAATGCTCGAAGGAAGAGGTAGCCGAGTTTTGGCAAAATGTTGCGAAGCAGCTTAACAGTAGAGGCCCACCAACCAAAGATGTTTCAAGCTGGAAAAAGGTAATAAAGGGCTGTATATAAGTACATTAACCGTTTGCACAACATATTTTTATTTCAGGTGTGGTTAGATTGGAAGGCTTATATAAAGCGAAAATTGTCCGAAAACAAGAGGGAGCAAACAACAACTGGCGGTGGCCGATATAAGCAGCACCACTTTAATGAGATGGAAGAAGAAGTCATCAGACTGACCGCTTTAGAGACCAGCACACACGGTATCCGAGGCACAGTAAGTGTGGGACTACCTGCTACTGTCGAGGCAGAGAATAGGGGACCCGATCCGGACGTATCCATGCTGTCGGATAACTGCATTCCTTCTTTCACGAGACGTGCACCAACTGTCCAAAAGCGAGTCGGTACAAGTACTGCAGATCTTATAAAAGAGCAGCTAGCGCTTCAAAAGGACTTCCAAGCAAAGAGTCTGCAGCATTTTGAACAGCAAGATATGAAACTAGACAATCTCGCTTCGACCATGCAGAGAATGTGTTCGGCACTGGAAAAAATGTGCGACCTGAAAGCAGCCGACCTGGAAGAAACGCGTAGGCACCATAGAAACATGGAGTGCTTGAATGCGGCCAAAAATGAAATAAAACAAAAAATGTTAGAAGTAGAGAATAAGAGCCTCGAAGCGTTGTCAAAAAAAAAAAATTAATACACATTTTTTATTAAAAACTACAAATGTTTACTGTGCCTTACTTGTATGTATATATGTATGTATATATATCGTATTTACTAGGTATGGCTAGACTGGAAGGCTTATATTAAAAGGAAGCTAGCGGAAAACAAAAAAGAACAGTCATACATATAATACATAATACATATAAGTCTTGCTATTTTTTAATTGAATACTATAGTCGTGTTAATGTTGAAGATATAGATTCCCTTATCCGAATAGCTGCATCAGTATATGTTGAAGGCGAAGGTTCATACGTTTGATTAAAATGGTTTTCTTCAACATTTTCTGAAAAATCATCAACCACGCGATATTGGGTACATATGTATATTGTGCAATGCTGCGGCAACGTTCACTATTTGGCAAACCTTCACGGGTTCATAATAAAGCTCACGAGCACCCAGAAGGCATCTGACTCGGTTCTTAAATACACCTATGGTCCTTTCTATAGTATTTCTGGCTTTTGCATGTATTTTATTGTAGTTTCCTTCGGCGCTTCCTGTTGTAAGTGAACGAAAAGGTGTCATTAACCATGGCTCTAGAGCATATCCAGCGTCTCCTGTGGAATAAATAAAATCATTTTAGCAAAAAAATTATTCAAACGGTCTATATGTGTATGCACATACCCAAAAACCAAGTGTTTCGTTCGCCGTTTAGGTATTTATTTTCAAAAAAATTTCGCGCGCTGCTTACGTTCCAAATATGAGCATCGTGGTTGCTGCCAGGACACTGCGCATTCACGTAGCGAATTCTCATTTTATTATCGCATATCTGCAATAAATAAAAAATTAGAAAGATATTTGAAATATCAGTTTTTTCAAGACTTACAGTCATAGCATTGATGCTATAGTACCCTTTTCGATTAAAATACAGGAATTTGTCCTTAGCTGGCGCAACAATTTTAATGTGTGTTCCGTCTACACATAAAATCGCACCAGGAAATCCATATTTTTGATAAAAGTCCATCTTTGCTTGTCTTTTTTCTTAGTTGCTTAAATCGAGATTCACCCACTGAGGACATAGGTGACATTGAAGAGTGTGTAACACGTCTTTTAATACGCCACAAAATGTGGATTGAGCCATGGGAATGTCAAAGTCCTTTCCCACTCCATGCTGGTACCCACCCTCCGCAAAAAAACGTAATACGGAAGACAAACGCTGGAGACGTACAAAAACCCCGCCTTATTCAAGCGGTAATTTTTAGTAAACCTGTTTAATAAAATAAAGTTAACCTATGAAGTTATGAAGTTATTCCTATACTTACATTGTGTCCTCGACATCGAGCGGATTGCTTGCGTCCCTTAATATTTTTCGTTGAATTTTCATATTCGATCTACTTCTTTCACCTTCCGCCTCCACCAACATTATAGAAAATATCAACGAAGAATCCATAACACTTAAAAGCTTTGTTTTTCCAATATATATTGCAGTCTAATTAAATTTATTTACGCTTGTCTTTATTGAAATTTTAATTTATTGCAAAACATTTGATTTCGAAACGTCAAAATTTAAAATATGCGTATGGCAACATCTTTTTCGAATTCACATGGGTTGCATGATAACTTTGCTACGATGGATTGTGTGATAGGGCAGATTATACCACAAATCCCTTGGCAATTTGCTTCACATGAACGTCTCATAAGCTTTAAATAATAGTCCTTATTAACTGTCTGGCGAAAATTCGTGGTTTAAAAAACCATTGTACTCCATAAAAACAACCAAAATTCGAATAGAGAGTTATTGGCACACAAAGCTTTACCACAAATAAGGTAAACCTTATCTGAAGTATTTCAGATTGATTTGAAAATGAAGTCTCAACTTGACAGACAGAATTCAATCCGCACTATGCCATATATCGCTCAACATTTTATGCAATTCCATTGCTTTTAATGGCTCTCGCCTGAAAGTATGCATTGAAAAAGTTTAATATATCTAAAGTACATATTTGGTATTTTGCAACAAGTATTAAACAAATTAAAAGTAACAATCAGAATGCGTCATGAAAAGTAATGCAAACGCCGTACACTTGAGGCAACAAGTAACGCGGCGGCCGTAATTTTCGAACGTCTATGTATTCTATATATAAGTGTCCAGACAAAGTAGGATGCGGTAGCGTTACGATCGTCTTTAGAGCGAATAGAATCATAAAGATAGATACTCATGCCCTTCTCTGGTGTATACTTAAGGGCGGCAGCTCCTACAGCACTTTAAAATTTTCGATTTTTGTTTTTTGCTTTAAAAAATCATTTACAATCTAAAGAATATTTTTTCAATGTTTTAAGCTAATAGAAAGTCCAAAAAGTCCCTTAAAGACAATGAAGTGATGAGCATCGAAGTCGAACGGAAGATGAGTAAAAACGAAAACTTTAATTTTTTTTCGAAATACGTTTTTTTCCGCGCTGTCAAATGTAACGCAAGAAGTAATGAAGATATCAACTTAAAATTTTTACAGAGATATTCTTGAACATATTGGCCTTAACATGTACCTCAAATTTTATATTTGTTAAGCCAGATTCTGGCAAAATAATAATATAATATAAACTAAATAATATTGAATTTAAAAATATTGAATTTAAACTAAATAATATTGAATTTAAAAAAGTGAAATTGTATTAAAGCCTAATATTAAGTTTATTTTATATTGTTTAAAAATTGTTTATTTATAAGTAGGTATGTAGTACACTTTACTGTTTCTCGCTGTCGCTATTTCTATTTACTTCCGAACATTGACCTTATTCTACAACTATACCTATTTTCCGTTCTTCCTATTTCTATTTACTAACTGCAAACTCTCTCTAACTCTCCACTTACTGTTCTTCCATTTCCGCTATTTCTCGTATCTTAGTTTTAGGCTTAATATAAGGACAGTACATGTTTAATAAACTCCACTTTTGAATTGTTAATCGGACGTGCACGGTGTTTAATATTTTAATTACGCGGCGTTACAGGCATTCTTCATTTTAGTTCGCGCTTCTACCCTTACAAGTGTTTTTCTTAAAATTAGATCATTATTATATTATTAATTATCTTCACAAAATAGTGAAGATTTTTCATGGCGCCCGAGCAGGGACAGTAGTGCTTGAAGAGACTCGTGATTCCTACAAATCAGTGATTGTGTTTGAATTAAAAGGCGATACTAAGCTGGATGCTGAACAAAGTCTAAAAACGATTAAAAATTGGTACAAAGCTTGGAAGCGAAAGTAACAAACACAAAGTGATAGTGACAAAAGACCACAAGTTGGCAATTTGTGCGCGCAAAATATTTATAATTAAGAATTAAATTAAATAACTAAATTAGTAAAAGAATATTGCCTGCGCGGTCCGTTGCAAAACAAAAGTCGTCTCGCAAACAAAAAACCAAAGAAAAATAACAAAACAGACAAACAGACAGCGAAACCAATATATGTACATACATATGTATATGCATATACGAAAACAAGTGCAGTGACGTGGAAAAAGTGCAGTGACAGTGAGGCCCCAAAAAACAAAACAAAAAAAAAAGAGAGAAAAAAATTAAATATCTATCAAAAACGGCTGAAATTATTTGAAAAAAAAAAAAAAAAAATTGTTTAAAATATAAAAAAAAAAAAAAAAAATAATATTTATAGCCAAAAAAGTTAAAAAAAAAAAAAAAAACATAGAGAACATATAGAACATCGCCAACGAAGGGGAGTGAAACTACAGCTGCAATATTCATCAGTCACCAATATCCACCGGCCACCTTGTATATATACATATCTATCCACCGTTACACCGTCAACATCGAGGGAGGAATGACCTGCAACTGCGTGGCCTGCAAAAGGGAAGTTCAAGCTGGAAACAAACCAGTCCACGATAAACAGGTATTGAGTGCGAAGAATTGAAGCTAGAAATTGGCTTTGTGATTGACCGAATTATTACAGTTGCTAATAATCGTCTCACAGTATAAGGGCTTCAATTGTTGGCATCTCTTGTATCCACTTTTATATGCAAATAAACTTCTATCCGTATATATATACATATCTATATACATATCTATATACATATACATATACTGCCTATGAAGTGAAGGATACAGTGGGACCCGAGGTAGAGGAACTTGTTTGTCGCCAAATAATTTGCGAGTACTATTTTTCGGTTTATTTTCGGGATTTTTTCAAAAAACCAAACGAAATTGCGGTTTGTTAATCAACCACAATATTTTCAAAAAAAAAAAAAATTTTTTTTTTTCGACAATACAAATTTTGTTTGAGCAAAGACTCAATTGTTCGCTGCTTATTTTCGTCTCGTTTTCGTTGGTTCTGGTCAAGTTTGAGCTATTATATAATATATTTCAGTATTATCGCTTTCGTTTTCGTTTTCGTGCTGACAAACTTCCAGAACCGTTTTCATTTTACAAAAGCCACAGGCTAAAGCAGCGAACTTTAATCTCAAAACATGAGTAAACCAAAGACGGCTATTTCAAGTCTCTCTCCAAGTAAGGAGATGATTGACTTAAAGTCTTTAAAGCGCCAGAGAACTGTTGCAAAAACCAGCATAGTGCGCATAAAAACGGGTCTCCTTGAAAAGACCATGTCGCTAGATCCAATCGAATTGGAGTGCCGACTCGACATATTGAACTCCCACAGTGAAAAACTCATGAAATGTCAGTCGAAAATTGAGGAAATCGACGAAGAAGACATTGCCCGTGGAGAGTTAGAGGACTTAATTGTAGAAACAAAGTCCATTATAAAGTCCATTCTGGCGAGAAATAAATCGTCAATTGCCGACACATCTTTTACTGCACCTCACAGCTCGCGACTACCAAAAATGTCGTTACCTACGTTCAAAGGAGAATATTCCGAGTTTAAAAACTTTATGAGTCTGTTTGAGAGTTTCGTGCATAATGATCCCACAATCCCGGATATTGAAAAATTTAATCATTTAGTATCATGTCTATCCGGTGAAGCCTTAGGCACAGTGAAGTCCTTCCAAATGTCGGAAGAAAATTATCCAAAGGCGTTGGCAAGTTTGAGAAAGGTTTATGACAATAAATGCCTGATATTCTTTAATACAGTGTCTAAACTTTTTGAATTGTCAAAAATCCAAAGGCCTTCTGCGTCGTCTTTGCGATCAATGATCGATACAGTGTCTGCAGTATATGACTCCCTCTTATCGCTGGGTGACGATAAGCTTATTTCAAATGCGATGTTGATTCACATAGTCATGTCGAAGGTTGATCCCACTACTCGGTCAAAGTGGGAGGAGCAACTTGACTATGATAAGCTGCCGCTTTGGGCTGAGTGTGAAGCTATGCTAAACAAGAGATACCAGCATTTATCAGCTGAAGAAGCTTCCTCATCCCAACAAAGGCCAAATAATGAAGATACGCGGCAGAAAACAAAAAATCAACAACTGCGACACTCAAATACAACATTTATCGCGACGAATTCCAAACTGCCAACTTGCCTTCACTGTGGTTCCAAGGACCATTATTTGACAGCTTGTCCAAAATTCCAAGCGCTTACTGCACTTAAAAGATTTGAATTAGCAAAATCGATTTCCCTGTGCATAAATTGCTTGCGCAAGGGACATACGGTCTCAAAGTGCAAAGCAAATCGCTGTGGTGTATGCAACCGTTCGCATCACACCATGTTGCATCAATATCCGATCTCCTTTGAGACCGAGCCGCAACCTTCGACGTCACAGGCCATGCATATTAGCAGCCTGCCTGACCGAGTCATGTTAGCTACAGCCGTAGTTAATGTAAAGGCCAGCTCCGGTGTTTACGTGCAAGCGCGAGCTCTACTTGACTCCGGTTCTCAAGTAAACTTTATGACCGAAGAGCTTATGCAGAAATTGCGAATCCGTAAAGAAAAATTCGCTCTAAATATAGTTGGAATTGGCAATTCAAATAAAAAGGTCCAAGGCAAGCTTAAAACTTATATAAAATCGAGGATCAACAATTTTGAATTTTCGGCGGACTTTTGGGTAATGCGTTCGATATCAGTCAATCATCCAGATCGGACTGTAAACACAAATGGCTGGAAAATCCCACAAAATATTGAACTAGCTGACCCAAGTTTCTACAAGTGTCAGAAAATAGACATACTTTTAGGAGCTGAAATATTCTTTGATCTGTTATCGGTGGGTCAGATCAGAACCAGCCCAAGGCAGCCAACGCTGCAAAAAACTGTGTTAGGCTGGATAATTTCAGGCAAGTATGCCACAAATGATAGCTCCAGTGCCCAAGTAAGTAGCACATTATGTCAATTTGAAGAAAGCGTTGCTAGTATTGATACCACAATCCGAAAATTCTGGGAATTGGAAGAAATACCTGCACAAATAAATTCCACACGACTGACTCCAGAGCAGGCAAAATGTGAGGAATTTTTTTCGAAAACCACACAGGTTTTACCATGTGGAAGGCTTCAAGTCAGACTGCCTTTCAAAACCGACCGTAAATTACTCGGTCATTCGTATGAAACCGCAGCTCGGCGGTTTCAGGCGCTGGAGAGAAGGACGCTGAAAGATCCAGTACTTCGTAAAATGTACCTGGACTTCATGCAAGAGTATCTCGAATTGGGGCATATGAGTCCAACAAATAATCGACTCCCGAGTGAGCCGCACTATTTCATTCCGCACCAGTGTGTGTTAAGACCGCAGAGCACAACTACCAAGTTGCGCGTAGTTTTTGATGCTTCGAGTCGCACATCAACACAAGTTGCGTTGAATGAAACCTTGATGGTCGGACCGATCGTTCAAGAGGAGCTTTTTTCGACCCTCCTTCGCTTCCGATTGCACAAATATGCCATGACTGCTGACATCACGAAGATGTATCGTCAAATATTGGTGCACGAAGACGACAGGAACTTCCAGCTCATAGTGTGGAGACAGGATCCATCGGAGCATTTGCAAATTTTTCGATTAAACACCGTAACATACGGCACAGCGCCTGCACCATTTCTCGCCACACGGTGTCTGCAAATGCTAAGCGACAAAAATAAAGCCAAATATCCACTCGGTTCCAAAGTCATTCGGAATGACTTTTACGTCGACGACCTATTAACAGGATCCGACAGTATAGAAAGCCTCACCCAGATACAACAGGAAGTAAATATAATTTTAGAATCGGCAGGCCTGAAATTAGCAAAGTGGTTTTCCAATCATACAAGCTCATCGAATAGTGAGAGTCTCCAAAAATTATTGCAGCTCAGCGATACCGACTCCACCAAAACGCTGGGAATCCACTGGCAGCCGAAAGATGACATTTTTCGCTTCATTCTGGAAGATAATTTTAGCGAGCTGCGAGCAACTAAACGTAATATTTTATCCGTTTCCGCTCGCCTCTTTGACCCTCTTGGTTTATTAGCCCCGCTAGTTACCAAAGCTAAAATCTTATTACAAGAGCTTTGGATTCAAAAGCTAGACTGGGATGAGTCGATTCCATTGCGGCTTGACACTAGCTGGCAAAACTTTAAAGCCAATTTGTTGCAGCTTTCATCAATTAGCATTCCTCGGTATGTAAATACAGAGTCGAGTGCCAGCTGCCAAATTCATGGCTTTTCCGACGCTTCGATAAGAGCGTATGGCTGCTGCGTATATATACGTAGCCAATCCGCTAGTGGTACGAAATGCACGCTGCTTACTTCAAAGTCTAGAGTAGCTCCGCTGAAGACTAAATCTCTTCCGCGTTTAGAGCTCTCGGCAGCCCATCTTCTTGCCAAATTATGGTCAAGAATTTCACCAATGTTGAGTCGACCAATAGAACAAACAATTTTCTGGACAGACTCCGAAATAGTTCTGCATTGGATTAAAACGCATCCATCGTCGTTGCAAACTTTCGTCGCAAATAGAGTGTCCGAGATCCAAGAGTGGACCCAGAATGTGTCGTGGCGTCATGTGCCCACAAAACAAAATCCAGCGGATCAAGTGTCTCGGGGTTGTAACGTGGACGAATTGGGTAATTCAATATGGTTTAGTGGTCCACAGTTCCTCCTAGAAGACCCTGCTACATGGCCAAAAAATGTCAACTTCAGTCTCTCTCCAGAACAAGAAGCACTCGAGAAGAAGAAGAACGCAATTACGTTAACCGCAATCAATGCCACAACAAATCCACTTCTCGAAATAATTGATAGGTTCTCATCTCACAGAAAAGTGCTTCAGATTTTCGCTTATATACTCAGATGGCTTCGAAAAATACGAGAGCGAAAAGCAGAATCTGAAATAATACCCACGGCAAAGGAATTACAATTGAGTTTCCTTAAAATTGTCGAAATAATTCAACATTTTGAATTTAGCGATGAAATAAATAAATTATCGAAAAATAACGTACTTCCCTCAAGTTTACAGAAATTAACTCCATTTCTGCATGAACACTCGGAATCATCATTATCGTTTAAATTGATTCGAGTAGGTGGCCGTTTATTAAACGCGCCAATCCCCTATGATGCTAAGTTCCCTTTGCTATTACGCAAAGACTCGCACTTTGTGAAAGCATACATCCGGTTCCTACATTTTCGAAATCACCATGCCGGTCCAAAGGCATTGGTAGCGCTTCTGCGAGAAAAAATATGGCTGGTAAATGCTCGAGAAGCCTGTAGTCGAACTGTAAGAGAATGTATTCACTGTTTTCGTTATAAGCCAAAATTACAAGGTCAGATCATGGGCAATCTACCCGCCGATCGATTACGCGCCCAACGGCCCTTCACAATATGTGGGGTAGATTACTGCGGGCCCATTCAAATAACCTTAAAAATTCGCGGTCGCCCTCCCGTGAAAATGTATATTGCCATTTTCGTGTGTTTCGCTTCAAAGGCAGTTCATCTAGAACTTGTAACTGATTTAACTGCTGATAAATTTATTTTCGCTCTCAAAAGGTTCATTGGGCGCCGAGGGATGCCAGCCAAAATATACTGCGACAACGCGACGAACTTCGTGGGAGCAGAGAGGAAGCTGAGGGAGCTCCGGGAAGCCTTTCTGGCACAGAAAGAGGAGATTCTCCAATACGCCGCCGACGAAGGATTCATCTTCGCCTTCATACCTCCGAGGGCACCCCACTTCGGCGGCCTGTGGGAAGCAGCAGTGAAGTCGGCCAAACATCTGCTGGTGCGCGCCGTAGGCAACGCGCTGTTAACCGCCGAAGAATGCGCAACGCTTCTCGTCGAAGTAGAAGCGGTACTGAATTCCCGACCGCTCGCACCACTCAGCAACGACCCCAACGACGGCGAGGCGCTAACGCCGGCGCATCTTCTAATCGGTTGCCCCTTGCGAGCTTTGCCACCGGAGAAGGTACCCGTCAACCTCAGCCGCTGCTTAGAGAGATGGCAGCTTGTTTGCTCTCTCAAGCAACAATTTTGGCGCGCGTGGTCGACGAGCTACCTTCTGGAGCTTCAGCAGCGCAACAAATGGGTGCACCCGCAGCCCAACGTCCAACCAGGCCAACTCGTCGTCGTCCACGAAGACAACGTACCACCGCAGCATTGGGTGCTCGGCCGAGTAACCGCAACCATTCCCGGAGCGGACGGCAAAATTCGAGTCGCAGACATCACTACTAGGTCGGGTGAAGTACGACGCCCTATTCACAAACTCGCCGTGCTGCCGGTGGAAAACAAGAATTGAAGGCTGTTGGATTCCTTCAAGGTGGCCGGTGTTAAGCCAGATTCTGGCAAAATAATAATATAATATAAACTAAATAATATTGAATTTAAAAATATTGAATTTAAACTAAATAATATTGAATTTAAAAAAGTGAAATTGTATTAAAGCCTAATATTAAGTTTATTTTATATTGTTTAAAAATTGTTTATTTATAAGTAGGTATGTAGTACACTTTACTGTTTCTCGCTGTCGCTATTTCTATTTACTTCCGAACATTGACCTTATTCTACAACTATACCTATTTTCCGTTCTTCCTATTTCTATTTACTAACTGCAAACTCTCTCTAACTCTCCACTTACTGTTCTTCCATTTCCGCTATTTCTCGTATCTTAGTTTTAGGCTTAATATAAGGACAGTACATGTTTAATAAACTCCACTTTTGAATTGTTAATCGGACGTGCACGGTGTTTAATATTTTAATTACGCGGCGTTACAGGCATTCTTCATTTTAGTTCGCGCTTCTACCCTTACAAGTGTTTTTCTTAAAATTAGATCATTATTATATTATTAATTATCTTCACAAAATAGTGAAGATTT